>CAIGRP010017856.1:0-23282 GCA_903798385.1 Fraxinus cuspidata
TGTGGTATTATAACAAATCAATATTCGAAATCACTAGATGTCATAGAGTCACGAGACATATGATATTACATATTTTGATATCGATATGTTATAAATTCTTTACTATTGTACGTTCCGCAACTTCTAACTTGTTGTGACATATTTATAACAAATTGCACATAATAATTAGTATTCTGAAAAGTCGTGCCCAAGCAGCATGCCCAAAATGGCATTGCCTTTTTGTGCTTTTTAAATCTTTTTTTTTTTTTGCACCCAGGCACGATTAGTGCGCGCTTTTTTAATGTTTTTTTACATTTTTTCCTTTTACTATTAAATAATTTTTAAATTGATTTAAAAATTTAAAGTAAAATTAAAATAAAAAAACTTCATTTTTACGTTTTTTTACACCTAAGCCGAAACTTAGCTTCCACGTTCTACGCTTTTTAAAACATTGATAAAAATATGTTGTCACCTCAATAGAATGTAGTATATGCTACATACTAAACTCTTTGATTCGATTAACATGTTAGGATATGCTTATTGTGATATGTTATTATGCTTCGCGTTTGATAAGATTTATAACATTATCTTTTGCATTCATTGCAGTTATGAGAGGTTTCAAGTATTCAAGAATCGCGGTGGAAAGATGCTGTCTCAAATAAATAATGTCAAAAAAGTGGTGTTCGATAACAGAAAAAAGGTTTTCTAATTGGCCTTGTTCGCCTTCTTCATATTCTACATAATATGAATAGTTCTAACCTCCTCAAAACGCATTCATAATCCATTGACCATGTAACGTCTCACTTCAAAATCAATTGTGACTATAAAATATAATTTAAAACTCAAGTGGAACATAATATATTACGCATCAAACTTGTTTTCAATGTGATATACTATATTAGACTATGTACTCATATCAAGTCATAGACTACACGTGTTACATTACACATCATATTATTTCGCATTTCAAAATCACATAATATCTATTTATAAAATTCAAGTGTAACATATTATATTGAACATCAAACTTGTTTTCTATGTAACATATTAGATTACACGACGTAATAACATCAATATCACATACTATATCCCTCATATTATATTAATGTTAGAGGCTGCAGATGGTATAGATATCTTCTTGGCCAAGCTCTCACTACACCTCTCTCTTTATTCCTTCAATCTAGAAGCAAGAAGTTTTGGTACTCAGGAGCTTCTCACTTGGTCTTGGCAATTCTCTACTTCTTATCAACAATTCTGGCTCTATTCCTCTACAAAGTCGAGGGAGTCACCGATCTTTGAATCTTCACTACATTTTTGAGCTACATTAGATATGTTTGTAAGTTTTGCATGTTGGGATTCTGACCAACAACACTAGGCTGAAACAAAACAAGAACTGTAAAGACCAAACAACTGGAAAAAAATATTGAAAAAATTTATTGTCTTCGCACTCTTTACAATTAGATGCGTAGGTCTTTATATACTAAAAAAATAACAGAGCAATAAACTCTTTTATTGACACATATTATCCCGATTCAGTCAACTAGAAATAATAGGAACAAAAAAATTCTACTCAACTTATTCAAACAAAAAAACAGGTTTTGAGAAACGAACTAAAAACTAAAAGGAAATTTCAGTAAGTATGCACTAATTTGTTATACTCCCCCTTAGTGCATACTTAGGATCAACAACTCCAAGAGCAGCTCTAAATATTTCAAATTTAGGCTTAGCTAATGGTTTTGTAAATATATCTGCAACTTGATCTTCAGTGTGGACTTCTTTTAACTCGATTTCTTGATTCAGTACTTTCTCCAAAATGAAGTGATAACCGACATCAATATGTTTTCTTCTCCAATGAAAAACTAGGTTTGAAGCAAGCTTAATTGCACCTTCATTATCAAAATGAATCGGCACGACATAATTGACCTTTGAAAAGATGTCTCCCATTAGATATTTTAACCAAATGCATTCCTGTGCAGCCATTGTTGCTGCCTTATACTCTGCTTCGGTACTAGACAAAACAATGGTAACTAGCTTCTTACTACACCAAGAGACAACTTCTGATCCCATGCTGAAACAATAACTTGAAATGGATCTACGATCAATTTCATCTCTTGCCCAATCTGCATCGGAGAATCCTTTCAACAGAATTTCTTTTTCCTTCGTATACAGTAACCCGTAAGCAAGAGAAACTTTTATGTATCGTAGAATTCTTTTGGTTGCATCAAGATGAGTTGTTCCCGGATTTTGCATGAATTGGGAGATGACACTAACTGAGTATGAGATCTCTGGCCTTGTTATAGTTAAATAGATCGAACTACCAATAAGTTGTCTGAATCTTCTAGCATCCTTCAACAGGTATTCTTCTTCTTTCTTTAACTTCATATGAGCTTCCATAGGAGTAGTCGTTACTTTCAACTCCCCCATGCCAAAACAGACCAAAAGATTATTTGCATATCTGCTTTGAGAAATCTCCACTTCTAAGCCAAGAAATCACTCAATCTCGCCCAGATTTTTCATTTCAAACCGAATTGACATATAATCTCTTAATTGGGAAATTTCCTCCTCATTGTCACCAGTTATTATTATGTCATCTACATATAATAATGCTAACAACCACAAATCTGATTCCAATTTTACAAACAAGCTAGAATTTGCATCAGCAACTTTAAAACCATAGAAAATTTTACAAACAAGCTAGAATTTGCATCAGCAACTTTAAAACCATAGAAAATAAAGTATTAAGCAACTTTTCTGTACCACGCACGGGGTGCTTGTTTGAGACCATACAGCACCTTCTTTAACCGAAAAACATAATTAGGAAGTTGTTTTGATATGAATCCTTGCGGTTGCTCCATTAATACCCCCTCGATCTAACTCGTCGTAAAGGAATGCATTCTTGACGTCGAGTTGCCATATTTTTCGGTTTCTATGAGCAACAAGTGAGAAGATGGACCTTACTGTAACCATCTTTGCTACTGGGCTAAAAGTCTCTTCATAATCTAATCCATAGCTTTGAGAAAAGCCACGAGCAACAAGATGTGCCTTGTATATGTCAATCATGCCATCCTCCTTTTCTTCAATTGATAAACCCATTTGCAAGTGAATGGTTTGCACTTTTCTGATTTAGGTATAAGCTCCCATGTTTCATTTTTATGTAGAGCATCAATTTTCTCTTGCATTGCTTCTTCCCATTCCGGATAGTCTTTAGCTTCTTCATTGCTTGTTGGTTCATCTTCACTTTGTGCTCCAACAAAGAAAGCTGTGGTTACAGTACAGTGATTGAGATAGACTTCATAATCTTTTATATGTTCTGGCAGTTTTGATTGTTTGGCGGATCTTCTAATTTCCTGCTCACCTCCATCCAAACTTTGAGTTCTACCTTGAAAATTCTTCATTACTTTGATAATTGGAATCATCGTTGCAAGGTACTTGCATATTGGTTTGAGAAGACAGATCCAAGTTGTCTTGATCATCATAGAAAGCATCACTCATGACGGTTGAATTCTGATCAGATTTCCAAGAAGACACTTCATCGAACACGTCTCTGGAAGTGACAAATTTCTTTATCTTTGGATCCATGCATTTCCACCTTTTTCTACTTAGAGTCATAGCAGACAAATATGCACTTCTTAGCTTTTGAGTCTAGCTTGGTTCGACTTGTTTTAGGGTTGTGAACATAGCAAGTAGAACCAAATGCTCGAAGGTAATTTACACGTGGCTTTTCCCTATGCAGAATTTCAAAAGGAGCTTTTTCTTTACCTGGCCATGGAGGTAGCCGATTGATCACATGGCCCGCACACTGAATTGCTTCTGCTCAAAGTTCTCGAGGAAGATTTTTTTCGTGCAACCAGGAAAGGCTTACTGAGGTGAAATGTGCTAATTTTTTCTTTGCAACCCTGTTTTGCTGCGGAGTATTTGGACATGTCATTTACCGTCTAATGCCATTACTATCACAACATTTAAAAAATTCTTCCGACGTGAATTCCCCACCATTATCACTTCTCAAGTAGTTTATTTTCTCCCCGAACTCTCTTTTTATAGTGCTGCTAAATTCAACAATTTTGTCTAATGCTTCATTATTTTCCTTCAAGAAGTACACCCATACGTACTTGGAATGGTCATCGACCAACACCATGACATAGTGATGCCAACCATTGTAGCTTGGTGTTTTTGTTGGTCCCATCAGATCTGCGTGAATTAGCTCAAATGGTCTTGATCTGCGATTTGCAGAGATCTTGAAAGGTAGACGATGTGATTTTTCGTATTGACATCCTTGACAAATCACGTCCTTATGTACATTCTTGAGAGCTGGTGTTTCATTTTTTGTAAATTTTAAACTTGTTTTCGGATATTCGTTTTTGAAAATAAGTAAATAAATGTGTTTTCACTGCTTTTAAAATTGAAAACAGAAGACGGGGTGAACAATAAAGAGAACACCCCTAACGTTTTGAATAATGATTTTTTTGAAAATGTGTGATTAAGTCATTTTTTGATGATTATTATTTTGAGAAAATAGAGTTTTGAATGGTGAATTTTGGAGAATGTGTAACTAAAGAGTAGAGAAATTTTTTTAGTTTTCATACAAAATATTTTATGGTATAATGTGTGGATGAAAATAAAATTTTGTTTGTCCTCCATTATTTTGAAAATACATTTTTCTTTCTCTTACTTTCAGCCACTCGTTCTTCAATAAAATAATATTACGCAAATCCAATTTTTTTTTTATTTTTTAATCACACATTCTCCATCAAATTACTATATTAAAATGCATTTTTGAAAAAAAAAAATGGAGTTCAAAACGGGTTCTGAGTATGAAAATTAAAGAGTTTTGTTTTTATAGGGAGACAAATAGGGGTTTAGTGTCACCATAACCATCTAAATTGATTTTGATTTATTATA
Organism: Fraxinus cuspidata; assembly: GCA_903798385.1. NCBI lineage: Eukaryota > Viridiplantae > Streptophyta > Magnoliopsida > Lamiales > Oleaceae > Fraxinus > Fraxinus cuspidata. Next base: position 4,879 of record CAIGRP010017856.1, read on the forward strand.
ACCAACAAACTTTATATAACGTTTCAATCAAGCCACCCGGTTATTATCACAACAAAAAAACACACTAAAAAAATTTACACATAATTATTACCACAACAAAAAAGAGAAAAAAGTAAGAATCAGAAAAAAAAAAAACATGGTAACCATTACAAAAATAATTCCATACTAAATTTTTAAGTTTTTGTAATGATTACCATTTTTTTTGGTGCGACTGATTCTCATCTTCTCTCTTTTTCGCCGTGGTAATAATTGTGTAAAATTTTTTAATGTGTTTTTTTTGTTGTGATAATAACCTGGGTGGCTTGATTGAAACATTATATGAAGTTTGGTGGTAATGGTAAATCAAAATCAATTTGAATGATTATCATCACAATAAACATAAAATATAGTGGCTATTGTTAATCAAAATCAATTTGAATGGTCATGACATTAAATATATAGTACAATGGCCAGGCCATGGGTGAATTTACCCAGTATTCTGTATTTGCTTTGAAAATGGAGTGTGGAGGAAGGGGAGTAGTTTTTGCTGGAAAAACTTCTTCCCTAGTAATACCCTACTGCCGCACTCAATTTTTATGTTGATTTTTATACAAGTGCAAGTGCTGTAATAACCATTATAGGTTATCAATATTGTCGCGAACTACAATTTGCTTAAACCAGATATATTAACTCATGATACAATTCAAGGATCAAGATACAAGTCACAAGTGAAAATTATAGAAAATTCATTAACACTGTAATGATAAATTGTACAAGTTTAAGGAATTCAGCAAGCAAAAATAATAATTATAATAATTTTCTAATTAATTATGGAGATTTTCCACTACACTAACCAAACATCAAATTCCTATGTGAAGCATATGTTTATTGTTCTTCCCTAAACGAAACATTCATATCAAACCTCACTGAAGCAGACCACTTAAATGGATGAAAATAATTTGATGCAGAAGTGCCAACTTGTCTCACGAAATACAGTAGCATCAGCACCCTTGAGCTTGGAAGAACCGTTGATTCCTACTGAAAGAATACATGAACCTCGTCTCTACAATTCGGACAGGAAATGTATTGTACATTGCCTCCTCCGACAACCTAACCTGTAAAAATACATCAAGGCATTTGCAGCTGTAGAATTTGAAGACGTCAACTCAGCCACGTGCCGGAAATGGGATTCATCGTGTTTCATTTCTAAATATCCTGAAAAAAATGCCCCTCCCGACTTTTCAATTCAAATGATCTTCGTATCAATACATTCCCTTGAAAACAGGGTTTGTACGGCATATGCTTGCTCCATATTCCTCGTACTCTGCCTTGGTATGGCAAGCCTGTGCACAGCACAAAATATTGTTCCAGTACCCAAAATTACCGATTCAAAACTATGTCAAGTGTTAGATTAAGTAACAAGGACAAAAAAAAAAATGTCATTAATGATACATTAAGCTCTTTTGTATGTAGAACTATAGTTGAGATGTATGGACTGAGCTTTGTTACACTTGAACTCCATAAGGTCGTAGATTCTACAATCAGTTGTACTATGTGACGTGCATAATCAAATAAAGATATAAATAAAAATATGTTCCATCTTGAGAAAAGTAAGTGCAATTTACTACTCACTGTAACAGTGAAAAAAAAATCCATTCTAGCTGTCGCATCTAAAGATGCCACTAGATTTAACTGGTAAAGGGGATGTATACAATGGATGGAAGGAACACTCTTTTCTTATTTAAGTAGCAAATCATATAATTTAAACAAGATCAATTACCTAAAACCTCAAAACTCCGGTTACAAAGTCAGTTATGGAAATCTTGATAGTTCATCTTTTAATAAAGTATCTATGTTATATTATTCTGCCACAAGGGAATATAGCCCCTGTTTCAGATCCATTTCGGGGAGAAATGTATTTTGGAATAGTGATTTTTTTGGAGAATGTGTGGTTGAAAAATAAGGAAAAGTTTTCGGTTTACTTGTAAAATTATTTCATGGGAGAAAGTTAAAATAAGTTTTGAAAAAATTAGTTTCTGGAAGAATGGAGACCAAACACATGCTTTATCAAAAATGGGGAGCATCAACCCTTGAAACAAAAAAACTAGAGGAGATATTATCAGATACAGAATTGCAACAGACAAAAAGAGAGTTTGTTTTGTATTCCTTGTAAGTATAGGACACATACAATTTGCACTATCGATATAATTTAACCTGTTTCAAAAACTAAGCATTACCAATATCGAAATGTATTTGGGGTGCAAACAGCCCAGAATTGATACTAAAGAAATTTTGCAAACAGACTTGTAGCATGTCCATAAGCTTTCATCACTAAAGACAGCCACAAAATATTTTCAAGGGTCAGCTAATCTAGAATATTTAGCGTTGTAATCATCCCAAAAAGAAAAAGAAGAAGACTGAAGAGAAGTTAAAATTTGAATACCTTGAAAAACTCAGGAGTAGATGCAAGTACTGAGCCTCCAAACCAAACTGCATATCTCTGGATAGGATGGCTGACAACATTCACTTCCACTGGTTGTGCCTGGGAATTAAAAAAAATTGTTCAGTCAGCAATTATTGATGTACTAACGATAAAGGCCCAACTAGCACAAAAGTACGATCATAATATCGATTATGTTCTCACTTTCACTTCTCCACGAATCCGAGCATCTGATAATTCAAACCGAGCATCAACAATCTTTTTTAGATCCCGCTGCAGTCTTCGGTTGAAGTCTTTGAACATGGTTGATCCTCCAGATAATACAATATTCTGAATATATATGTAGATGCATGTTACTCGTTATTTTTCAAAAGAAACTAGAAATATACAAAATAAAATGAAGCACCAGAGGAAACAAATTGTGCATGTAATTCATAAAATGATTAATGTCACCTTATACAAGGCCCTTCTTGTATCTATAGGAGCAGACTGAATACATTTGTCGATCACCTCCGGTAAAGGGGTTATAAAATCATTGCTATAAACCTCAGGGTTAAAGAAGACCTGCACATCAAGTCAATTTCATTGTCAGAAATATTTTGTACTAGCAGCAAGAGCAAAGGGCAGCTCAACTCTGTCACAATCCTTCAGTTATTGAAACCAGTGAAGCCAATGCAAAATCTCGGCTGCAAGAAAATACTTATAATAATATGTCTATATGACCAATGATTTTACATATTATGACTACAGCTATCCTTCCTTAACCATTCACAGGGATTCATCAATAGAGTGACAGTTCACGTGTACCGACAAGCCATTTCATTACGCAACTTTGTAGAAACAAGATGTGGCAATAAATGAAATACGTTGTTTGATAATCAAGAGCTTAGAGTCCAAAAGGAAAGCAAACCTCAGGGCCAAGAAATCGTTCATAGCCAATATCACAAGAATATGGAGCCCCTGTCTTTGGCTTAGTACCTCTCCATTGCTTAACGAATTTAGCTGGCTCTTTGTCATGTTTATTGAACTCCTGAGAGAATAGAAGAAGAAAGATTACTTATCCAATGGAGAAGTAAAATCAAAAGATGAAAATTGAAAACTTCTAATGGTGGAAGCAGACACCCAATGCATCTGAACCAAAGGAAACACAAATTTCTGCTTTTTTAGATTCTTCATTCTCAAAAAAATGTAGAGTGTGAATGGGGGATAGGTGGGGCGGGGGGGCATCTGGCCCCAGTTCTGAAGTCAAAAGTCAGTAGAACTACTACCTTTACAATATCAGAGCAAGTATAGCAATACATTTCCTTCACTTTCCGGGCTACCTCCAAGGACTCCTCAGGTGGAATATGTTCTCCTCTTTCCTATGTGGAACAATATGAAAACAGTAAGTCAGTAAGAATGGAAAAAATAGGAATTATAGATCATTATAGTTTCCCCCATATCCCCACAAAAAAAAATAATAATAAAAATAAAAATAAAAAAGTCCTTTGTCCAAACATTTAAACAAATATCATATCAAATCTGAAAAAACATCTTGTTCCTAATGATGTTTTCCCAGAAACCAGTCGTTGAAGTGTTTTAAAGCAAAGGGAGAATGAACTTCAGAAGCCAATAGGAAAAGAAGGTGTCACCAGGTTTTTAATTTAGAGTAGTTTACATGAGTCATGGAAAGGTCTAATCAATAATATGAGAAAGAACATACCATTTCAATTGCTTATGTGAAGGATTTTCACGTCACCAAATTAGAGTACTGCCCACGCAAAAAGTTGTTGATAATGATGTAGAAACCTCATGACTTTAATTTTCAATATTTGCTTTCAAATATTAGACTAAAGTTGAAACTGAAGTAGCAAGTGAAGTTCATAGTTCTGAAACATGTGAGGTATTATTGTATAGCTCTGTAAAAAGTACAGATAGGTGGAAAAGAATGTAAGGCTCAAAAATGAAGAACGGTTCCTCTTTTCTTACATTGTATAGAGAATTCCTTCAACAAAAAGCAAGAACTACATAAATAACTGCATCAAATTCTTTCCCCCACCCCCAACCAAGAACCTTCCCCCCTTCCAACAAGAACCTAATTATGTGGAAACTATAAGACATAAATATTAAGAGAACATACTCGCATGAGCTGCTGAATGAAGCGAGTAACATCTTTCCCAGAAACTGGAATCGACTTAATGCTGCTCCCAATAACATAACCATCTGCAACAGGTACAACATGAGTAGCCCCATCTCCAACATCCACAACTACTCCTGTCATCTCACACTAAAAGAAAGTATTGAACTATAAGAAAAGTTAGGATAATAGTTTTGTCACAATAGAGAGTTGTGGATACAGAGCATAAGAACATGTACAAAAGTCCGTTCTAAGTTCTGTGATCTCATTTTTTTGATCAGTAGAAATTAAGCAATTTAATAATATAATAAATAATTAGATTTTGGAAGCTCCTGAATGGCTGTCAACAACAAATTAATTACTTCAACAAAATAGGTGAACTCATTAAATTACGAGAATGGAAAAAACTCCTTATAATATTCCACGTGTCTAGCAAACAACGAAGGAGCATAATGGAGCAAGGTCAAAAGAAAAGATTAATTGTTGGAAACTGTGCACATCTTAGGTAAGGGATTAGGTAAACATACTTCCCAGTGTTTCATCTTTTTCATTTATCTTATTTGGCGGGCGGTTCTGGAGGAGAACAGTGACAAAGCCTTAAAGAACTAAACAGCTACTAAATAAACTTCACATACTCGGTGCATTGTAAAAATAATTGGGACCTTTAACTCACTAGGATCAATTTATTTAATATCTCCAAATCCAACAGATGTGATATATGTACAGTACACACAGAAGTGCTTGAATGAATAGATTTTCATTCACAAACTGAAATAACAATACTTGGCAAAGTTTGATCTCCATAGGCTAGAAAGATGAGATGAAGATCACATAAAATACGAGTGCCTAAGAGTTCTTATGCAGTGAACTATTTAGTATCTCCAAACAAAAGATCCCTTGAGGCACTGATGTTTATAGCCTTTGGCTAAAGAAACTAAATGGTGGAGAACCAAAATTGTAGGAGCATAGAAATAAGGACGCAACAGAGGTGATTTTGCTCTTATATTCCTTCATCAGTATCTATTATCTGTTATCACTAGTAAAATATCAATTCTGTTATCAGTTATGCCATCAGCTATAATCACCTCTTTTAACCACCACGTCTTTAAAGAAACTATCTCCACCTCTCAATTAATTTTCTGTCTGCTCGTGCAACTACCTATATCTATTCTTTTATGAGTTGAAGTTAATAATTTCCCATCCTTATCTAAATTTTCAAGTTTGACATTTATAGAGTCCTTATTGAGATTATTGGTTTGAATGAATTTAAAAATTTATGCATCCACGACTGTGCCCCAGTCCATGGTTTCTAGTGACATTTCTAATTAAAACACCCTTATACATTAGAACTATATCTATATGCAACTCAATGGGCAATCCATATATCTTATCATTAATGCCCACGTTATCTATATGCAACTCAATGGGCAATCTATATATCTTATCATTAATGCCCACGATGTTCAATTTGCATAAGCTTCTATAAAAGTTAAGACAACTCAAGAGTCCCCACAAGCAATTATACAAGATTCAAATGTAAACTTCCCATCTTTAACATTAGAATTTAATTCTTCAAACAACAAGGTAATCAGATTCCAAAAAGTCCATCAGAAAACGTCTCAAAGCAGAAACAAAATTGGAAATATGATTTTCAACACTGAAATAATGCCAAACCTTGGATGTTGTGTACCCTGCAGCCAAAGCCAGCACAGGCTGCACTGCAATATAAAGCCCTGGGACATTAAAAGTTTCAAACATAATCTCCCCCGTATATTCCCTACTTTCCGGCGCAGTCAATGGGCTTTCAGTCAACAAAAAGTAATGATCCTCTGGATCACATCGCAAATAATTATATATACACTGCTGCCAGAACCTTTCCATGGCATCCCAATTATCCACTTGACCGTGCTTAATGGGATAGCTCAAATTATAAGTGCTACTAGATTTAGATCTAGTCAAAGCTTCTTCCCCTATATAAAAATCCAGATCCGCCATCACCCCCGCGCTATGCTGCGCTAACCAATTGCTGCCCTTCGTAGAACTGGCTCGCGATTGGTTGACAAATGACTCATTTACAGCAACTACAGTGGGAAGTATGAAAGACGGTTCAACATTTCCTGCGAAACCTATTTTCGTATACCTGAAAGTAAATAAACCCAGATTAAAAAAATTCAGAAAAAATAATTCAAGCGCCCCAATTTAAGTAGATTTCACATGGAATTTCATCGAACAGCTTGTGGGTATTAAAATAAAGAGGGGGAAGATAAAAAAATTCAATTAGTACCCAGTGCCATTATCGATTACTACAGCGGGACGAGACCTGGCAGCGTCCATCGGAAAGAGGGAAGGAAAGTGTAAACCTAATCCGGAGCTGAGACTTAAAAAGGGGTTTAAGAATGGTGGTGATCATGGCAGTTGAAATGGAAACGACGGCGTTTGGTGGCAGTGAATCTGACTCAGATATCTTGGGTTGGTGGACGTAAAGAAGAAAACGGTAGTGGGTGTGAGTTCAATTCCATCCATTTCATTGTTGGGTCATCAAATCATAATCATTACAGTGATTATGAGTGTTGTGTTTCGATGAAATTCCTTTCTGTGATTCTTTGCTTTGCAATTAACCAAAGGAATGATTCAAAATTGTGGGGTTTTTTCTTTGATTTTGGGACAAAAAATATGCACTCTTGGATGCTAAAGTGCGTTTGGTGGTCGGTTCAATAGGGTGTTGGCAGAGGCAAAGATGGGCTGGATCTGATTTGGACTGTCGTAAATGGTGATAAAAGATTTAGGAAAAATTGCAAGCTGGGGCCGCTAACCTTTTAAAAAAGTTTAACTGGATCTCTAAACTTCATATTTTGATAGCGCCAATACAAACCTTTAAAAAAAAACTAGTTTTTGGACGATAATTATATTTACACTATAGTTTTTTATTTGCACCCCGTTTTAATTTTAATGTAGGTTCTATGTCTTCAAATTTTTTTTATCACCTTTTTATCATTATTGTTCAATTAAGTTAGCATATCCAGTTTCTGATGAAGAAATTTTTTTTTTTCCAATATTTTGCTAACGTGCATGAAAATGAAAAGGCCAATATTCTTTATTTTATTTTGCTTATTCAAAAATACAATAGACAAGTAAGTCATTTTACTCATTCCTAACATAATTTTGGACTAAAACCATCATCAAAGACAAAATGTACAAATTAATATAATATTGATAATAATGTGACAAAAAAGTTGGAGACATCAAGAAATGAACAAATGTTGAAAACATCCATTACAATTAAAATGTGATATAATTAACACAAAAGTGGGATTCGCGTTAAATGACGGGGGCAAGAAATCCCCCTATTTTGCGGGGGTGGTATGGAGGACGGGTAGGGAAAGATTTTTAGAGGTGTAAGAAAGTAGATGAAGTAAATGTGGTGTCGAAGTCGATAGTGTGATTACATTGGGTGATGTTGGTTGGTCGTGGGAGGGAGTTGGAGATGATGAAAAAAATATTCCTTATTTTTTATCTCTTTTTTATTGTTTATTAAATATTTTAATGTTTTCGAGTTAGAAAAAGGTATGAAGGCATTTTTTGTCGTTCTGCTGAGCGAGCAGTTGTAATTTACAAGGTTAAATACATCAATGGCTATCAAACTTTATATTTAGTGTCATCATAGCCCATCAATTTTATTTTATTTCGTCATGGCCTCCCAACTTTATACTCAGTGTAACCGTTATCACTTTATTTTATTTTATTTTATTTCATCATGGTCACCCGATTTTATATAACATTTTACTATGACAACCAAATTTATATCACATTTCATCAAGCTATCCAACTTCTTTTCACCACTTTCATTAAATTTAAAGGGGTAAAACGATAAATTTGCATTACATATAAGATAAATTATAAAAACAAAGACAAAATAAAAACTTATTTTAAAAAAAATAAAAATAAAAACTTATTTAAAACATTTTTACTTTAAAAAAATAAAATAAAATAAAAAGTTATTAAAAAACGTTTTTTTTTAAAAAAGTAATTTACTTTTTTGTTTTTTAAAAATTATTTTATATATATAATGTAAATTTGCCATTTACCCATTTTAAAATTAATGTAAGGAATTAATAGAAGTTGGGTGATCATGATAAAATATTATATGAAATTAGGTGGTAATAGTGAAATAAAATAATATTTGGTGGCCATGGTAAATATAAAGTTTGGTGGCCGTAGTAACACTAATTATAAAGTTGAATGATCATTGGTGGATTTAACCCCAAATTGCACGTTGAACTAATGAATTTTTGGACTATTACCGTCTTAATGTACGTATTTTCCCAAAGATTGTATGCAAAAATTTTAAGGTTAAAGGCCACATTGTGCTTACTGAAAAGGTTAGGGACATTAACTGCATTCTTCCAAAAACTTAATGGATATTCTCTTTGTGTTTCAGTTTTGTATTTTGAGTTTTGAATTCATTTTGAGTTTTGTATTTTGAATATCCATTTTGAGATTGTTAAAAATGTCTTCTTTTTGGCATTTTGAAAATTGTTTTAAAACACGCAAAACACGTTTTGAAAATTTTAACTTGATTATAACTGAAAACACCCAAAATGACAAATTGTTGTTTTGAGTTTTCTTTATAAATTTTTAACTTGTTTTAAAAAACGCGTTTTCGAAAATGAAAAAAAAACACGGTTTCACTGTTTTGAAAAATCGAAATTAGAAAAACGGTTTGAAAATGGTAAAAAGAACATGTCTTTATTGCCCCAGTCTGGGCTCCATCATTTCCAATATACATACATTTTTTCAAAACTTATTTTCAATCACACAGTCTTTCATAAAATAATATTACATATAAATTTAAAAATTTTCCTTATATTTTAATCAAATATTCCTTAAAAAATCATTATTCTAAAATACTTTTTTTTTTTTCAAAAATTACATTTTAATGGAGCTCAAATAGGGGCAATTTATAAAGCAATTTTAAAATAAATAATATTATTTTGTTAGTTAGAATTATAAATAAGTTAAAATAAGTAATTTTTTTACTTATAAGTAAAAATAGTAATTTATTAAGCATGTTCGAAATTTACTTGGCAAAGGCGAGCACCGATTAGTTTTGTCCATCCAAAACCCGACCTCAAAAGCATCTCAAATCCTTTGAAAAGATGGTGGAATTTTCTTTTTCAGTGCTAAACTTCCAAACAAAATTAAAAATTTAATTTCCGAAAATATTTCGATATTCCCTCCCAACTATTCATATCCCAAAATAGCGACATATTCCGGCGAAAAAGAAAAAAAAACATGTGCTTAAGGTGCGATGAAGACGTGGATACCAATTTTCATGCTTTAATCAATTGTGAGAAAAGCTTAGCAATTTGATATAATAGTGCTTATGGAGAACGGATTGTGAATTATGTGGGCGAATGGAAATAGCGTTGGGGACTTGGTAGGGTGGAGCCAGGTGACAAAAAAGAAAAAAAAAAAAAATTCTACTCGACTAATACACAGAATAAAAAAAATTACATCCATTCCTTAATAGGCTATGGAATCTTATTAGATGATCTTGTTACATCGACGATGGATTTAAATTGTACTAAATGTAATATACGTGGTGAACAAATCTAGCTTTCATGTGCTAGAAGGTGCGACCTAGTCACCTAGGTTGCATTCAAAGTTTGTCGACCTCTTTTCCAAATATCGGTGTTAAGTAATACGCGTAAAGCAAAAAGCGATTTTGTTCATTTCCAGAATGGTATTTGGAAAGATAGATATCCTGATTGTTGAAACTCTTTTTGCTGATATTGAATTAAATGATAGTTATTTGCTTTACAAAAAAGGAATAAACAGTTAATTAAATTTTTTTTAGCTTAGTCGAACACGATTGTGAATTTGTGATACAAACCAAACAAGAATTCTTCTTTATCGTTTTCTTGGTAGTTATGGACCAATGCCAACACGAATACAACTTTTGACAATTATTGAATCAAATATAAATGTATGGTTGAAAAGTTGTGGGACTCATAGAAGATATGATTGCTTGTCTTTGATTTAAATTAAAATCTGATTTTATTCTGAAACAAACATGACATCATGTAACCACTATACGATAAATGTGTACAAAGACAGCATAAAATCTAGGAAGAAATTTATCCAACACAACAATCCAAAGTGTGAAGGGATTGGTAGAAGGTAGGAGCAATTGGTGTTTTACATATATTTTTTTTTCTTTTTATAGTTATTTCATAAAGAAATAAAAAGTGAACCGGTGAAAACATTTCTGAAACATAGATTGCGCACGAGCCCTTTGACAGAAAGTTGGCAATTCCTATAATTAGGAATTAACATGCATAGATGATACAGTTTATATACAAATAAATTTACATCGAAAATCGATAATTATGAATTGAGGTACACCAAAGATGAAAGGTTGGAGATCATGCGTGCCAAAAATTAAGGGTATATCCCTTTAGGAGTCCCCAAAGGGTTACACTTGTGTCACACCATGTCCTTGACTTTCATTTTGAACCACTTCAGGTCCCAGGCTTTAAAAATGTCCACACGGCATCTCAATCGATGGAAACCATATATGTAGAGAGGAAAAGAACATGACACATGATAAATGACTAAAGGGTATAAATACATAATTTTCTAGCACTTCAAATATTATTAAGTGAGAAATATGCCTACTATTCTTAAGAAATGCAAAATCCTTTCGGATTTACATCCGTTCACGAATTATTTAAAGTAGAGAGAAATCATTTTTAGACAATTATATCCATCAGTCATTTATCGAGTGCCTAATGAGTGTCATTTTCACGTTTAAGTAGACGATTTTTGTTGAGTTGGAATGCATAATATTAAAAGGTCGAGGTCGCCAATGTGGCAACATAGAATGGGACAAATGAAAAGGTTGGGGACCTCTAGAGGAATTTGACCTAAAATTAATCAAGACTCACGATCACTATTTTAATTTAAAAGAAATTTTGTTAAAAAAGACAAACTATTTTAGAACATCTAAATATTTAAATATGTATATTAATTAATGTATTTTTATATTATGTTAGAAGATCTAAACATTGTTGTTTTATGGTTTATACTTATTTTATCTAAAAAATCCGACCAAGCATGATATCATATATCTTAATATTGCAACAAGGAAGATTCACTGGAGTTAAACAATTTTGAATGTGATTTATTTGGTATCTGATTTGAAACATTAGTTTTTGTATATAAATAGGTTAGAAAGAACTTGAAGAAATCTTTTCTTCATACATTTCTTTAAACATCATTATTTAATAGAAAATATGATATCAATTTCAACACACCTATCTAAAAGCAAAAATAAAAAAATAAAAAATCATAGAATGTATCATTTAACAAAAAGGGGGGTCACAACCAATTGCCCTATAGGTTTTAGATTACAGACACATGAGCCAAAAGGGAAAAAAAATTCAAAAAAATACAATAAGTAGAAAATAAAATGAGTCCAATATATACCGTTCATCTTTTTACACGAATAATGCAAAATAGAGAATCTTTCAAGGAAAAAAATAACATGTGTAGCAAATAAACTGACATGCAGACTCTAAAATCTAAAACACTCACTCAAATATCGACTAATGATGCACTGACTGCTAGAGATGCTTTTATGTATTTGTGATGCAAACAATGAAAAGTTATACAGTGAATCACATTATTGAGTAAAGGATGTAATACGACTATATTTATAAATTTGCTTAGAATTGTGTTGGTAAAAGAAGGAAATGTAATTGTATTAATTGAAAATGATGATTTAAATAAACAACTCGAAGGCAATTCTAAATGTGAATTCTCTCCTAAATTTTCATTGTATTCATTGAAAATGAATGTATTCGAATATCAAGAAACCAATAAACAGAGAATATGAAATAGTTTCTAGTTGCCAGTAAAAACTCTGAATCTTCGGCTTCGTATTTTGGAATTCCTTTCATGCTTCAATATTCATTCATGCGGACTCTATTCCAAAGATGGGAATTATTTCAATTTATTGTATATTTAAAGACAATACTAAATTTCCAACTACTTTCATAGTAAAGCTTCAAGGAAATGCTGAGTTTTCTTCTGTTCTACAATACAGAAAACTAATGAAATGGGTCAAACCCTTCTAGTAATCTTCGATTATTCTAATTTCGGCGTTATATATATTGAAGAACTCGGAAAATAGTGTTCATGTACACATTGAACCCTCTACAAAAATAATCATATCGTCCTTGTTCACTTCCTTTTCCTTTTTTGACATTTTAGCGAACTTGAAGCTTTAATATAATTATTACACAAAAAGAAAAAATATGGCTCCGAAATGGATTCATACCTTTGGTATACATTCATAACCTCCACCAGTTACATTTAACAAAGTCAGACACAAACCATATCAAGCACCATGACATCCAATTTACAAGCAATCATAGCTCCTGCATCATGAAAAAGGAAAGCATAAAAGCATGAAAAATGATGTAAGAGGCGATGAAAGCTAAATTGATTGCTGCAATGTGAACTTGACCCTGTCAAATATGATCATATACTCATGCGTGAACATAACTTATGATACAACTCTAAATCCTCGGTCCACTTTTTTCCAAGCCTATGAGAAGCATTTTAGGGGCCCAGATCAAAAAATTTCATTTGGTTGAATTATCACGTTGACCGTCATAATATCTTTCTATTCCTCACGTTTTAAGTAAATCTTGTAAGACATAGAAAAATTGACTTTTTACTCGGAATACTCCTCTAGTAGTTAGCCCTATAATGTTTTTCCCTCCCACAATGCTAATGAAATTATTAACAAGAATATAAAATACATAGAACTGTAAAAAGGACCAAAAGTTCAAGTTGCTCGGTCCAAATAGCGTTCCACCGTACAAGACCGCAACTGATGAGCATTCAAATATACCACAATGCCCCATTGCCGATTAATTACATATCTACTCATATGAAGGTGGGAACATTTCATCGTATTTGGAGTCCAACAATGCTTATTTTCTATACTGTTATCTCTTTAAGTAAGCAATGAAATATGTAATGAGTATAAAACTAAACATTGAACGAATATTATTAAGTTCAATAAGCATACAAGTTATTAGGAAATGAAGAAGTCACAAATGCGAAGCAGAAATTCAAAGTCAGAACTCACCAATTGAATGGCCACATGGGCTTTTTTCCAACTCAAGTGATCCATCAGAGCTATTACATCTTTTACCATAATTCTTGTCTTGCCTCGTAAAACAAAATAAAATCGTTAATCTTTCGGGAACGATTAAAATCTGATTTATATTTAAAGCTATAAGAAATTACAAGGTTAAGTATAATACAACAGTTAGCTTCCGGAATCCGAACAAGTTCACTTAAATATGATGCACAATATTCTTTGACATACATACCAAATATAAAAAAGTCAATGTTACTAACATCTTATTATTATTATTCTTGCTCGAAATTTATCAACATTCATTATTTTTTGACAATTCATAAACCTTAAAGAAGAGTAACCATTAAATTTGAATTCCTCAAGGTCAAATTATCATCTCATATGCTGTTGAAAAGACGCTGTCAAAAAAAGGTATCAAATTTAAAAGACAATTATCTACAATTTAAGCTATAATGAGAATCAAATTATAAAATTAATCAACTTTTAATTTAACGGCACACACTCTCTCTCTCTCTCTCTCTCTCTCTCTCTCACACACACACACACACACATTCAAACGTTTTGATGGGAACAGAATTCCGACCCATTTCCCGATTATCAAATGCACAGACCTCAACGCCATCACCTTCATCGCCCTCATTGCTCCGATCATTGGCCGTCGACTCATCATCGTTCTACTGAGACCAGTGGACCCCGTAAATCATGGGTCCTAACCAATCCTAACCATTCATGCAAAAAAAAAAAAAATCACCAACAAAACAAAAATTCAGTAGAAAACTCATCCAGGTGATTCAAATATTTGGTTAAAGACGAATGAATTCAATCAAAATGGATTACCCATGATCAAAAGAATTTTTACCAATCCATGACCGTTAACTTCTGTAGAAAATATTGGTTCTATTGATGTTTGATTCGTCTCCATCTCCATTCTAGTAAGAACTTACGTTACAAAAGGGATTTTTTTTTGCTTTTTCTAAATTTATGAAAGAACGGGCTCGAGAGTCACATGGAGCATTATCATATTTTTTTTAATTTTACAATCAACATAATGATAATACCACTCTAATTTTTTTTTCCAGATTTGGAACCATACAGTAAAATCGAACCACTATACCTTTTATTCATAGAAAAATCTATATGTACTTACCAAAAAAACCTTGTTTCAATATTTCTTTTGTTTGATATATGATGGAAGGTTCAAACCTCTACAAAAGAAAACAAAAATAGAGGTTTAGAACTTCTAGGATGGTCAGCATCGAAAAACTTTGGTGAAATTAAACACCACGTGGACAAAATCGTGGGAAAAAAAAAAGAAATAGAAAAAAGAGAAGAAGAAAGGAGAGGTTGTGCGGGTGTGTGAAGAATGAAGGAAAGAAGCATGAGAGGTTACTTTGAGAAATGGAGAAAGCCAGAGAAGAAAAAGAAATGACTGAAAAATGTTCGGGGCTGTTCTCTTTGTGTTTCAGTTTTGCGTTTTAAGTTTTGAATTCATTTTGAGTTTTGTGCTTTGGTCTCCATTTTGAAATTGTTGAAAACGTGTTCTTTATAACATTTTGAAAAATTGTTTTGAAAAATATTTCTTTTGTTTGATATATGATGGAAGGTTCAAACCTCTACAAAAGAAAACAAAAATAGAGGTTTAGAACTTCTAGGATGGTCAGCATCGAAAAACTTTGGTGAAATTAAACACCATAAGGACAAAATTGTAGGATAAAAAAGAAATAGAAAAAAGAGAAGAAGAAAGGAGAGGTTGAGCGGGTGTGTGAAGAATGAAGGAAAGAAGCATGAGAGGTTACTTTGAGAAATGGAGAAAGGCAGAGAAGAAAAAGAAATGACTGAAAAATGAAGGGGACGTTCTCTTTGTGTTTCAGTTTTGTGTATTGAGTTTTGAATTTATTTTGTATTTTGTGTTTGGAGTGTCCATTTTGAAATGGTTAAAAATGTGTTTTTTTTGGCATTTTGAAAACATCCAAAATCATTTTTGAAAATTTTGACTTGATTATAACTGAAAACACCAAAAACGACTGTTTTCTTTCTAAAATTTTAACTTATTTTCAAAAACGCATTTTTAAAAATGGGAAAGAGAACGCGTTTTCACTATTTTAAAAAATCGAAAACAGAAAACGAATTGAAAATGTTAAAGAGAACAGACCCGAAATAATATCGGTGCTGCAGCTTCGCAGCACTATGAACAGTGGTGCAACTCTGCTCTTTTACATATCGCAGGGGAGTGAGAACTCGTATGCTTAATTTATGAAAAGTTGAGGACCATTAGAGTAATATCTCCTCGTCTCCAAAATGTTTCTCATAATTACACAAATATCCCCTTCCCTTTTCTTTTCCACCAAGCCTCGCTGCTCTAAAGCCCTCTATGAAAAAACTCTGGTAATTAATTGTCCTGCTTGGTCTCATTGAATTAAAATTTATTTTTCTCTTTTTAGTCAATCACGTGAATTTAATTTTTTTTTTTTTTTTAACCACGCTTCCTCTGACTGTTGCTCTCGTCGTGATCTACAGTAACATATCTATTGCTCGCTCTGCTAGATCTCTTAGGTCTTCAATATTTTCACAATTTCCACATATAAATCGATATTACGCATTTGCGTATGTTTAAACTTCATAAGCTCTAAATGTAATTCTAATTTCAGCTCTTAATGTTTATAATAGCAATTAGATCAGTTTAGAAGAATAGTTAGTGAAGATGACAAGGGAAGCAATGGAGATGCCACCGAAGGGTGGGTTCAGCTTCGATTTGTGCAAGAGGAACGACATGCTCGTGAAGAAGGGTTTGAAGGAACCATCATTTCTCAAGACTGGGACCACCATTGTGGGCTTAATTTTTAAGGTGATTGAGATTTTTTTCCCTATGTTTGTAGTAATTTATTCTTTCCTTGATTGTATTTGGATTGGTTGTGTTATTCATGGTGGTGATGGATTTGAACCTTTTGATTAACTATTGGAAGACTGTTAATTGGAATTCTCTGAGCTTTTTGGATGGCTTGTAATTGTTTATTTACCTGACATGATTGCTTTAACGATGGGTGCTTAATTTGATTTTTGTTCCTCTGGGCAGCAAATATAGACCGATGTTTTAAAAGGTTTAGAGAATATTTTGCTCACTTTTGGTTTGCTTCTGGTTAAAGGAATATCTCTGTAGTTGTATTTATGTTGGCGTATACCTGTTGTGAAAAATTGTATAATCAACCAGCTATGCAACTGAAGTATATATATTTAAAAGAGTCCGGAATGCAGTTTGTCAAAGGTAAAGATAGATGTGTGTTGGTGGTCTGGGTGACTTGTGGGATCAACATTATGCATCGAGGTATCACAACTGTGGGACATTGTAGTGGGTGGGTGTCATACGTTTACCTACACTCTTTAATATGTTAAACATGGGCCCTTAATCAGCATTTTGGAGGGAGGATGGTTGAATGTTGTTTATCTCAAGTAGAAGTGGTAGCACAATAGGTAATACTGTACACTGTTATTGGCAAGTATGCTGATCCCACATGGATATAATGCTAACTTGGCTAAGTGTATATGATTTATTTGTGATGATTTTGTGTAGAATAGAATATGCATATGGTCTAAGAATATTTGAATGGGATAATGAGGGAATGGAACCATAATTGATGCCTATTTGACATCCATTAATTTATTTTATGGTTTGCTACATAATTATATTCAACCACACATTCACGCAATAAAATATTCTACACATATACCAAAAACTTTTAACTACTTTTTAACCACACATTTTCCTAAAAATCACTATTCAAAACTCTTTTTTCCTACTCTAATGGTTGTCAAACAGGCTCTTAATATCATCTTCCACCACCACCACTACAACAAGAAGAAGAATGTAATTGCAATGTAAGAGCATCTCCGAGAGATTCTCTAAATCTCTAAATACAACGTTCTCTCCATTTCAATACTTAGAAATGAGCTCCAAAAGACTCTATTTTATTAACTTTTTAAATAAACAAATTTCAATACTCTTCACTTTAATTATTCAAATCATAGTTGAATTGACATTGACATATTAAAAAATAGGGATAATTGCTGCAGCGGTACCAAACCTTTCATTTAGTAGCAGACTCTGTCCAAACCTTTAATTTGTACCACCCACGGTACCAAACCTTTCATTTTTGTCACCAACGACACCAAACCTTTCAAAATGTCCGTAATTGAAGTCCAAATGGATGGTTTNGACTTTGCAGAAACCTTTAATTTGTGACACTTACGGTACCAAACATTTCATTTTTGCTACCAACGGTACCAAACCTTTCAAAATGTTCGCAGCCGAAGTCCAAATGGATGATTTTTGTTAGTTTGACCGTTAGTTGACCAAATAATTGACTTTGACAATAATGTTGACTGATTTTAAAAGGTTAAAATGATAATTTTACATTTTTGAATAATAAAATAACCAAAATCAAATAATTAAAATTAAAAACCCATTCCACCTTCTTCTTCTTCTCCACCCACCCCCACCCCAAATCTGCAAATATGGGAAATTAACCTCTTCGAATCCTCGAATCCATGGCGTCACAAACCTGTTGCCCAACTATGTAGATCTACGTAAGCCGAATTAGAGATTTGGACTTAAGAACCGATCAGAAATGGAGCTCCTCGATAAAAATATAGTTTTTTTGCTGAAATGGTCCGCCGAAGAGACTATCTTGACCAAAGAG
>CAIGRP010017862.1:0-23322 GCA_903798385.1 Fraxinus cuspidata
TTTAGAAGGGCTGCCTAATTTTTTGTTGTTCTTTTCTGATTTAAATTGATAATACACTTCCTGTGTATTATGCATTGTTTATAATATATTTGATTACCTTTAAAAAAAAAAAAATTAGTTTCAAAGTTAAAATTATTTTGACATGAGGTAAGGGTTACTTTCAAAATAAGTATCTTTTTTTAACTCATAAGTAAGAAAAAAGTAAGTTATCCAAACCTTTTTTTTTCAGCTTATTCAAACATGCTATATCTGTAATGCTTTGAGCATCATTCACCAGTACTCTCCCGGAAATTCACTTAATATTACGAAAAAGAATGCTTTGACCGGTTGCAGTTTGTCACAAATGAAGGCACTAAGTGTAAAGTTTATTGAGCAGGAGTGTTGGACCACTTTGATCAAGCCCTTCCTTAATGTTCAAATAGGTCCTTTTGGCTTAGACTTGAAATCAAAGTCTCACGTTAAGAGCGATCACATAGAATAGTTCTTGTCATGCACCTTTTATATGGAGTTGATAATGTTTGTCAAACTTTGAATTGAATTGTTCAAACCAAATGAACTGTTCTTTCTAAAGGATCCAACTTAAATGTCACTGTATATAATTATTATAAATCATAATGTTTCAAACATATATTATTCTAGTTCAAATGACCATATATTATATTTGGACCAAATGACTTAATTCTGGAATGGAAAAATAAGTATAAGCACGCACAATTCTTGCCGTTTTACATCAAAGGTTCTTCGGGGAATTATAAGAATGAAATAAAGTATGCTTCATAGTTTTGTTTGTTTATTTTGTTTATTTATTATGATTTTCTCGATTGGCTAAAGATCATAGAGCTTGAAGTGGAAAGTTCTTTAAATTTGACTTGCATCACTAATTGCAGCTTCTATATCGTTTTCTAATTTTTTTCCCCTATATTTTAAAATGCCCAGGTGTGCCTAATGCAACGTGTGCTTATGATGTCTATTGCTTCGGAAAGGTATTACTTGAGCTTGTTACAGGCAAGCTCGGTATTAGTTCCTCGACTGATGCCACCACAAAGGAGTGGTTGGAAGCATCCCTTCCATACATCAGTATATATGACAAGGAACTCGTCACAAACATTGTTGACCCGTCATTAATTATAGATGAGGATCTTCTTGAGGAAGTGTGGGCAATGTCAATTGTTGCCAGGTCTTGCCTTAATCCCAAGCCTACGAGGCGGCCTCTAATGAGATATATTCTTAAAGCTTTGGAAAATCCTTTGAAGGTGGTGAGGGAAGAAAACTCAGGTTCTGCCCGGCTTAGAACAACGTCTTCCCGAGGATCGTGGAATGCCGCTTTGTTTGGCAGCTGGCGGCACAGCTCTTCCGATGTGGCGGCCGTGCCAGCTGCCCCTTCTAACAAAGTGGAAGGAACAAGTAGTTTTAAACAGTCGGGAACTACAGGTTCCCAGGGAAGTGGTCAAAACGGTGATGGGAATGGTCATTCGTCATCAACCAGACGGTATTCCAAGGAGATTTTCCCCGACCCTATGGATGACGGGACATAGAGAGAGCTCATGAGGGGTAAATGAAAGGTGATTTTTCTCAATTCTTTGTCAATAACAAAGCTCTGAATTTGGATTTTCTTGCTTGTTGGTTCCATGTACATTGTCCATTTTGGAGCTCTGCCGTTGCTAGCCGTTTTCGTTATTAGAAGTTGCACATTCCTAGGATTTAGCTAGTTGGGGTTCTTCTGGTGGTGATTTTTTGAAAGCTTGTTTTTGGTTTGAAGCAAGCTACAATTTTTTATTGTGTAATTGATCATTTTAATTGGTTCTATTGTGAAATGTAAATTATGATATTGACTAAACTTCTTCTGGAGTTTGGAAGAAAAGAATAGGCATGGCTACATTTTTTTCTTGATTTAAATTTATTTATTTCTTAGAATTGAATTTGATGTTGCTCTGTTTTTGCTGATTTTGCACCTGAATAATGCTATTTATTCGATCATGAGTATGGCAATTAAGTGGCATTTCTCAATTTGACTCATAGGATAACATATCAATTAATGTCACTTAATTATCATTTGTGATCATTATGAGTTTGGATAAATAGAATTATTCCTTGTTGATTTGATAATTAGGCATGGTAAAGCTGAATTAGGTGTCGGTTTGTGGGGTCGAACCCTTATTTTCATGGAATTGTAGTTCAATTGGTCAAAGCATCGTCCTAACAAGGTGGAAGCTGCGGGTTCGAGCCCCATCAGTCCCAACGGATCCAATAAATAATTAAGGATCTTGGAGAGTGCTCGGTATCGTGTTTGTTTTTTTGTCATTTCCCACCTCATTTTTAGAAGAAATACTATCATTTATGGGCTCCAATTTTTTTTTTTTTTAATCTCACAACTTATGTTTTGCAAGGGCTATATTTCTCTTAATAATGAGCAAAAAATGGCACCCAAACGAAGTCTAAATACAGCAATGCTACTATGTTGTATATAATCATTAGTCTATGTTTGAGCTCCATTTTTGTTGAAAATAAGTTTTTTAATAGTGAATATTAGGAAAAGTGGTTAGAAAGTAGGAAAAAATTGAGTTTACGTGAAAACATTTTATTGAGAGATCATCTGATTGACAATAAATTGAGAAAAAAAAAATGAATATTTAGATAATAAGGCTCAAACAAAAAGGGCTAAATGGGTTTTACGTCCTTCAAATTTAATTGAACATTTCATAGAACCCTAATTTAGACATCATTTCTGAAATTCATATTCCTCAAATTCATTTTTAACTATATAATTTATGGAATTTATATTTTTATCAACGTTTTAACACACCTTGTTTGACAATTATCATTTAAAAATTTTTTAATTCTCATACTCATTTTTAATTACGCATTCACATAATAAAATATTTTGCACGTAAATTTAAAAATTTTCTCTACTTTTTAACTGCGTATTCTTTAAAAGGTTACTATTCAAAACTTTGTTTTCTCAAAATAGCCGTCAAATAGCTTTTATATAAAAATCTACTAAAAAAAATTAATTTTTAGCTAAACAAAATAGGGGTATAATGACACATTTATGTGCCACATAAATTATGTATAACACATGATACTACATAGTATTATTCTATTTACTAACATTGTTAAAGAACAAAAAGATATTAAAAATACTGATTTTACACGGTTAAGAATTGATTTATTTGGAAGTCTTCAAAAATTTCGAAGGGACGGTATCATACCAACTTATCAAGGAAAAAGCAAATATTTTCTTTAGAATAGTTTTATCAAACTGGGTGGATCAGCCCTTTAAAAGTTGCCTGTGAACCTAATAATTGAAAAATGACAACTTACAAAAATACTCTTAAAATTAGGGGTCTTTTGAAAAATCATATGAATAGAATTTTTGAAGTAAAAAATACCGTGTCACTTACACGATGTCGCTTTTTAAAGTTAAGTATTACTTTTTTATTAAAAAATGACATACAATCTCATTTTTATTAAAAAGTGATGTTTGTCTTTTTAAAAAAAAAGTGACTAAAATTTTAAGAAAGTGATAGGAAAAAGTGAAAAACATTATAAAAAGGCACAAAAATTCCAAAAAGTGATAAATATTCAAAAAGTGGCAAAACACTAATCAAAACTTTAGAATCAATTTAATCAAGTGACATAAATTAAAAAAGTGACGACTAAAAAAAGTGACAAAATATCAGTCAAAACTTTAGAAGCAATTCAATAAAGTGACAGAAATAAAAAAAAAATGATAAAAATTCAAAAAGTGACAACACTAAAAAAGTGACAAAACACCAATCACTTTTTTTAGTGAATTGTATCACTTTTTAATAAAAAGTTATGTGTAATGTCACTTTTAATATCACTTTTTAATAAAAAAAAAAAAGACATAATATCACTTTCATTAAAAAGTGAGTGAAATACAATGTCACTATTATTACAAAGTGATATTTGTCACTAAAAAGGTGATAGAAATAAAAAAAAAAAAGTAACAAACAATTAAAAAAAGGTGATAAAAACACACTAAAAAGTGACAAAAAGTTAAAAAAAGGGGCAAACATTCGAAAAAAAGACAAAACACCACTCAAAAACAAAATATTCATAGCGAGTTTGCCAACTGCTTCTCCACATCCCTCCTCCCTCCCGAAAATCGGCCCAAAGCAAACCCACCACAAGGCAGTCTCCATAGCGTCAATCCAACAGTCTCATCATCATTCCTTACCTCGTTTACTCCTCTATGCACTTCACTTGGGTCCCTATTGCTTTTACCATAGATATTGCTATTAGTCAGCAACTCATATATGCAAACTGGACAAGAATTCTGATTGCAAATGAAAAACAAAAAAATTTAAACTTCAGACCTGAAATTATCAAAAATTTTGGGGGAAAAATGAAACTAAGACTAAAACGTATGGATTAAAGAGGGGCAAACCCGGAATGGATGTTGAAATCCCGTCAAATGCCAGTGGTTGGGTCTTTCGACGACGGTAGGACATTAGGTGTGTCAACAAACCTCTCGATGGTACATTTTGAGTAGAATTTGAGAAAATAAAAGAGGTCGAAGAGCACTTATTTTGGTGGTGTTGGAGGACATGGTAGTGTTCAAATGTCTCCTACTTCTTTGCAATGGCAATATGGTGAAAGATATATTGGCTGGTTTTGGGGAGGAGGTTTGGAGGTTTTATAAGGTATTAATTACGGCTTTACATTATTTAATTAGTTATTAGGGTATTAATCAATTTTGTTAATATTTTAGGGTATTGGGCCTAATTTGCCATTGAACAACCCAGTTCGGGTCTGATTTAAATACTCGGGCCCGGCGATTCCAAGTTAATATATAAAATAAATTTAATTTGATTTTTTGATTTTAAATGGCGGCTCATATTCCTTAATTTAAAATATTTAAATATTCAAGTGCACTCAATTGACACTTGTCACTTAGATTGCTTAGCATTATTTGTGCTATATAACATTATTGTAATAAGAATAATCGGTTAGAAACCTTTTAATAATTTAAGTTTATCTATTTTTCTTCTTTTCTAGAAAGAAATTAAAATAGGATGAGACTCAAACGATAATAATTAATAGTATCTCGAGCATCTTTGTCTTCCAAAAATCATTTTCATCAATAAGATAGAAGTTACATAGTTATTAAGTATTAGCATGTCATCCATTGAAAACTGAACAAAAGTCTAAAAAGAAAGATGATGGGATAGTAGTAAAGTATCGATCGTAATATATCATGTTAGTATGATATTGATGACCTGTTACCACAATCATTCCAATCAAGAGAGATGTATACCACTTTTTTTTTATAACTTCGAGTCAAAACCTCAAGCGAGAAATGAAACTCTATAAAACTTTCAAGTACTTTGGTGTTCTATAAATGTATCTGCAGCAATTAGAAAAAATGAATATAATTATATGTTTACATTTTTACAAAAGTTTAGACTTCAAACTTCACTCGACAGTTCTTTAGTCCATGTTTGGTATATATTAAATTTTGATTTTATCTGAAGTCAAAGTAAATAATTAATTTTATGTACACATTTCATAAGATCAATAATTGTACAATCACATATTTCATCAACTTTTATCAAATTTTATTAAAAGTCTGATATATTAATCTACACCAAATAAGGACTTAATTTCTTATGGGAAAAATTGTACCATTAGGCATTAGCGTGTTGTGTTAGTAGCAACTTTGCCAAAAACTTTAAAAATGGAACAAATTAGTTCCCAACCTTTAATTATAATTTCACGATCAATTGCCAAACTACGAAAAATATCAACGAACCACATGATTGTTGCATGTTCAATTATATAAAATGAGCTTTCGCTTTCCAAAAAGGCTAGTTGCAACTAGAAACTTATAAGTGAAACGTATTTTTCATAAGGAACACGTTAAAATTTAGTGAATTTCAATAACTTCCATCATTTAGGACTGGTTGAGCATAATACAATTTTGAAGATCAACTTGCTTTATTTTAAATGCTTGCGACCAACGATGAAATTATTCCTTTCTTATTTTTCTATTTTTGGAGCCGATTTTAAAATATAATCCCCTACGAAGTTATTGCTTCCTTGTTTTCAATTCACAATCTTCTAGGACAGAGCAAGTATCTAAATACAAAAGAAAATAAATCAAATTATCGATAATTATTTCATTGTTATTCTTGAACACAAATTTAAATGCAAAAGTTTAGGGAGAAGCATTCAAGATTCAAGAGTTCACATCACATATGAGATCCCACTACAAATATAAAAATAGAAAGATTGTTAAAATTCTTAAGTTTTTCAAATGATCGTCATCTTTTGATGTTCAAGAAAATAGTGAATTCATTGTATGTAATTGAATATTATGAAGTTTACACAATTTAAGTTTCATTATTTTCAACACTCAAGAAAATGCTTAATAATAAACTCATGTTTGATAACCATTATTTTTAAACTCTTTTCTATATATACTCGTTTTCAACCATATATTCACATAATAAAATATTCTCCCTACTGTTTAATAACACATTTTCCTAAAAATTACCATTCAAAACTCTGTTTCTCTTAAATAATGATTTTCAAGCAAGGGCTAAGAACTAGCCTGAATTTCGTAATTTCCTTGTTTGGTTAAGTCGACAATGCTCTATTGCTCAAACATTCCCATTGAGATTTTTTTTAAAACTTTTTAAATTCAATTACAAATTTCAACTAACTTTAGTATTTAATTCGTACAATTATTTAAATGTGATTATAGGACGTAATAAGTGAAGAAAACCGACAAATCAAATGTATACCAAAAAAGATGCAGTTGGTATTGTTCCCCCATGATGCAACTTCACCAATCAAATCATATCTAATCTTTGCTCGTTTCAACAAAGTGTAAGTTGTATTTCACCTATGTCACACGCATCATTTTCGATCAAACTTTCTTAAATAAAATCAATAATAATTACTTCTTTAAACGCGTGACTTCATTCTACTAATAACAATCTGTCTAATCATTTTAATTTAAAGAAAATTAATAATGTTAACCTGATTCAAAATTGGTACAACTATTATACATAATCTCAAAAGTATACAGACTAAAGATATGCGCTTGATATGAAACTCCCTTTTATGAGACATCTAACGAAAATTGATGACATAACAATCATGAATGATGGTCATACACTTGGCCTTTAGTTACTTCATGAAATAAATGATGGTCATCATCGTCTGCCAAGTCATAAATTTTCATATATCCAAGTGAATGAAATGGACAGAGTTAACCAATTAAAATCAAATTAAAATATGGTTATATAGTTGAACAAAATTAAAGTAAGTTCCCAAATTGTCACTAGGGAAAAAAACATATTATCCACTCGTATAATTTACCAACAAAATTATTTTCAGTTAAACAATCCACCCTGAAAGCAAGGGATACTAATTGCAGTTATATCTAAACTGTGGAATAATTTACCAACTTGACTTGCCTCAATGGAAGGCTTGACCATATTCGTATTTTTTGTTTTATGCTATATTATACTTAAATTGTATTTATTCAATGTCTGGCCATTCCCCATTTTTCTTGTTTAGTCACGTACATATTGGTTGGCCATAACTTGTACGAAGGGAGCAAATTATAATTTTTTAATAAATAAATTCTAGTTACGTACCTGCAACATAACCATACCTCTATCAATTAAAGAACTAAATCTCATGTCACTTGTGGATTTAGTGGTTTGACATTTAGAAGTTCTGAGATCATCTACAAGCATTCCTATGATGGAGGGACAAATACTTAAAATGTTCTTTTTACTGAAATTAGACCTTTCTAAATGGTTTATTTTTTTTAATAATATTATCTAACACTAGTTTAGTTGATCATTTTTATAAATTCATTTAAATAAATTATTTGACAATGTCATGTATTTGGATCGGTGTATGACACCAATAATAATGAATAATATTACTCTTTTAGGATAATGCTACTTAATATCATTTTAATTGATCATACTTGATAAATTCAATTAAATAAATCATTTGACATTTTATTTAAGGGAATCTTTCATTAAATTTTATGCAGTTGCTACTTAAACGGACACTTGACACCTATAATGTTAGAACACAAGTTTAGTTGGCCATATCGATATGTTGAATTAAATGAATTATGTGATACTATATTTTGTGAATTTATTATTTAATGTCGTGTAGTTATGACTTAGATTAGTGCTCGAAATCAATGTTGCTAAATAATATTACTCTTATTTTTATAAAAAGACATGAAATTCACGAGTATATATAAAATAACATGCTAAGTGTATATTCTATGGGTTGAATTTTGGTATACATTTGTGATAATTTAAAAATTGTTGGACGAAAATTATTATTTCCCCCCTTGAAAAAATTGTATTGTTTTTGAACGCGACATAAAGTAAAAAATGATGTAAAACACCCACGGAGATGTTGCATGATTGTACATACAAATGAATAAGAATAAAAAATGCGGTCAATTTCATCGGCTAAGCAAGAAGTCTCTATGATCGTTCCCACACGTTGACTGGTTCAAGCCGACATCTTGAATATGATATTCATTTCGGGGTACTATGTTACAGTAGAGTTTCTCGGAGGAAGCTAATAGCCCCGGAAGGAGATGACGAGAGCGTACGACAATTGGGGGAGACTAGTCGGAGCCACATTGAAGAGAGAAGAGCTCCGGCGGGTCGCTCGTGAAGACTCGCTATCCAGCTCCTTCGCCTCGGATTTTAATTTAAGCTTCCGTTTGAATGAATCGGCTGTGAACTTTCAGGATATGGGAATTTCATTTGCGGAGCAGCAAATTATTGAGGCCACTGGTAATTTCAGCAATAGAAACCTAATCGAACACAATGATTCTGGTTTTTTATTTAGAGGGATTTTAAACTTTCGGGAAGTGAAAAAGTCGGGGCATGGTTCAATCCCTGTTGTCATCAAAATAATTGATTTGCGCTTTGTCAATGGAGAAGCTTACATGTCCAAGTTGGAGGGTATCAGCAAATTATCTCTTTCCAAACCTAGTCCTCTTTTGGGACATTGCTGGGAAAATGAGACTCTGAAATTCGTAGTGTACAGGTAGGTGTATATGCCCTATTAAAGGGATTAATCTAGTTCTTTGCTTAAGAAAGCCTATTTTGACGTTGATGTTGGTTGCAGTTTATCGTTGCTGGATTGGAACGAGAGAATGAAAATTGCAATTCGAGTTGCAAAGGGTTTGGAATGTCTACATTATTGTAATCCACCACTTGTTCACGGGTAATTAACATCCAATTACCTCCATTCATTTTTATTCTGTTTAAATGGGGATTTTGTTAAAAAAACAATGCTTGGTTTGGTTTGTTGTCCAAGTATGAAAATATATTCATATACAAACTTGAATCCTATTTGCCTAATCTCCCGAAATTCCCGAGGTTCCATTACATTGTTTAACTACAAATGAAAAACAAGTTTTTTTATTGCTTCATGAGTAGGAGCTCTAAAAATATTGTAATTCGGGTTGGAGGAAATTGATTTTGGGTAAAAGATAGTGCTCCTGCTGGGTTGCTTTTTCGGATTATCTGCCTCCAACATTCATCAATAATGTTGAACAAATTTAGGCCATTGACACGGTGATTGCCGATAGTCGTGAGATTAGCCTTTTGGCGTCGCTCAAGAGTTGTCCTAGCTGTTGCACCTCATATTCAGTTTATAACTTGGGACACTTATTTCTCAATTATAGTTGCATTTCATGATTAATTTAGTAAAAAGCACAAATAGCCTTTTTTTACATGTCATTCTAACAAATATGCAATTATCTCAGAATCTTACTTATGATAGTTTTGGATGGTTTATGAGGACCAGATGGTAAGACTGTATCATAGATTGCATTGAAGGGCAAGAAGATTCATGTTTTCGATTTAATTCACTAAGGCCCTATTTGATAGGGTGCCAATTCCATGGAAAATGGAATTTGTTTTTCCATTTTCCCACTTTTTCCATGGAAAATGGAAGATTCATGTTTTTCCATTTTCCCACTTGTTGATTGTTTGATTGAGTTTTTTTCTTGGCAATTGGAATTCCTACTTCCTCCCACATGGTCACAAATTCTTCGTTTTCCTTGAATTCATTTTCCCACCTAAGGTGAGAAAATGGTTTTCCGGGTTTTTTTTTTTTTGGCAATGGAAACAAATTTTAAGTGGAATTGTAACAAATTCTATTTCTTTAATGGACAATTTTCATGAAAAACAAAGCTAAACGAACACCAAAAGATCCAAATTTTCAATATTTTCTAGGTGGAAAATTATACCAATCAAACACAACTAATTGACAATTCCCTAGAGAACAAGTTCTAGACAATTCAATTCCCTAAAATTCATTTTCTTTTCACCCAAATTCCACTCTTGCAGGACCCTAACTTGTTAACAAGGTGGACCTTGAAAATGTGTGAGAAAATTTTCTAAGGGAAGAATACATAAGTTATGCCTTAACTATACCCCAAATCAATTTTAAGAGAAAATGTTTAAAAGTCCAAAACTTAGGTGGTAATTAATAAATATTATATATAAAATAAATTCTAAAAGATTTACATCCTAAAATAAGGCTTTCGGTTATCATTCCAAACGAGATTCTTTGTCACAAATTAATTTTATAAATTTGTGACAAATTAATTTGATAATTTGTGATCGATAAATAAGTTGTAACCGTTAATATGGTAATTTGTGACTGATAAATAAGTCGTGACCAATTAATTTGATAATTTGTGATTGATAAATATGTTGTAACCTATAAAATTGTGTTATTTGGATGTGATTTGTGAGTAGTGCGTAATTGTGATCATAAATTATATGTTAACGTGACTTTAACCTATTTAATTAACTAATTAATTAATACTACCTGATTTTTTTAAAAGAATTCCACAAATTTGTCGAAGTTTGAAAGTGTACTTTTAAAGATTGATAATTATGTATTTTAAAGTCAGTGAGTAAAGCGCGACGGAAGTACAAGTTTAGTGACTAATGAAACATTTAACTCGAAGTGCTCTGATGTGGAATTTAAAATTTTTACATCCATCTATGCAATTGATTCCGTTGAAAATCCTTACTCAATGGTTTCTAACTATTTGAATTTCTTAATTCTTATAGAGATATACGAACAAGCAGCGTATTTCTTGATGGCAATTGGGAAGAGCAGATAGAGAGACTAACTCAGGGCTATAATCATGTAAAGAAGATTGGTACTCATCAGAGTGGGATTATCAGGTAAATGCAACTGCCAAGAGTAGATCTCCCATTATAGGGCTGTTTATCTTTCACAATTACCAGTGAGTTTACTATGAGTTGACATTGCATTTATCATAGATAATCAGAAATTAGGTAGTTTTATAACGTTGGAACTCTGACCTTGTTTTAGTCTACAAACAAAGAAATTATAATACAGTTATAACTGGTCCATTCACAATGTGATCAGAGTAGAAAAACCAACAGGGAACTTTTGGGGAAGGAGCTTTTGTAATGAATATATTATAAGAACTGAGCTGCTTACAAGATGATGGATAAAAGAGAATATCAAGGAGCCATAGTCGAATCTAATCTAGCTTTTACACTCTACGGTCCAGATAAAACATAGAATTTCTATAATGCAAAGAATATTTGTATAAAATAACAATAGTGAATGCTGTGGTAAATTGCTGATTGTCATCCTTCAATAATAAGTGGATTATGACAAATTTTTCCTCCTATGCAGGAACTCTGCAAAAGACACTTTAGGTATGCTCCTTTTATTTTGTTTCTATATTATAGTTCCACATTAATCATTACTTCTACATATTATACAGTTTTGTTAGCAGTAAGACGATGTTTCAGGGTCAATTGGTGAATTTTCTGTGCCTATCATGCCTCCGTTTGGCAAAATTTATAAATCATTGAGAAATAGGCGATCATCATTTCAACCACACATTCCAATGAATCCACTTATCCACCACTCATTTCTATCTATTTATAAATTCTTCCGAAATGGAGGCTATAATGTATTTGTCCAATGACAATTGTGATCATTCGATGCCTTACCAAAATTTGTTTAGCCACTCAAAAGGTTCATGATTCTACTAATTTTTATTAGCTTTGGTGTTGAATATGAATGGGATAATAGTGCTCGATAAATATATTTATCAACTGATGGATACATGTCATCAGGTTTACTTCTGCTGAGGTCAGAGATTACTTCGATAAAGTAACAAGTACTGCTTAAGAATACTAATAAAAATTTGGTCTCGAAGATAAGGAAATACTTTCATCTGGTAATTGTTTAATTTGACAAGCATTTCTCAGCCTGATAAGTCAATATAAAGTTTCATTCGCTAGTTTGTTTAATTCCTTAGTTTTAAGGAAGCTTAAAAATCAAATTGTACTCCTAATTATTAGACACCAGTACAAAAGAGATAATTTAACATTTTGTCAATTTTATTGTTTATCTCTATCTAGTATCGTGTATCAAACATAGCCCAAGCATATGAAAACCACTCAATCAAGAATTCATGTCAAACTAATTCTTTGTTTCTTTTGTTTATGTTATAACTTGCCAGATACACCTAAAGAAATATTTGCTGATGATATTTATTGCTTTGGGTTGATCTTGCTTGAGCTGGTGACGGGCAAACTGGGTGCAAGTGAACTCACAGATTTCACTCTCAAGTATTGGGTGCAAAAGAAACTAAATGACATTGATATGTGTGAACCAACCATTATAGACCGTACATTAATGTTGAATGAAGGTATATATGACGGAATAGGTCTTGTAACTGCTATAGCGAGATGGTGCCTCCAACCTGAAACATTTGAGCGTCCCCATATGCATGATGTCCTTAAAGCTTTGGAAAATCCTCGCTATGCTATGTTCGGGAATTTTTTCCCATAATTTTGAACTGGGATTAGTATATTTCATATTTCTACCCAGAAGTCAATTGCTTTCCCATGTTTCGTTTTCCTAAATCTTGTATTTTGCTGGATATTTAAACTAAGACCAAGATACAAATTTGAGATATTGGAATAAGAATCCAATGTCTTCTTAAACATGGGATGGTCATGTTAATGCTTTTGTATTTTCCCAAGTTAGAAATGCAATATGATTGAGTGATAATTTCGCTTAGGTTCTATTGCTTCAACATCATGTTGATATAAATAATTACAAGGAATGAGCAGAGAATATTTTAGAGTTTACAATGGTGGTTAGCTCCTTGAATTAAGGAGGATGTTGGAATCAATTTACAACAGAAAGTAGTGGTAGCATTTTTGAGTAATAGAAAATGAGATAGCAAGGATTGCAGCTGGCGGTGGTTGAATATATTTGTTAGTTGAGTTGGAGGCTGATGTGGTGCTCAATCTTGAGCAGGAACCTGATGTGTATGTTGACTCTTGATAGCCCCTTCAAGCTGGACGGTAATGAAGTAACTTCAAGCTTGTTTTTTAGGAAAAGAAATTTTGAGTGAGTAAGACCTTTGGTTAATAAGTCTGCAATTTGATCAGAAGAAGGCACATATCTCACTTCTAGTTCTTTTCCAAGCACTTTGTCTCTGATAAAATGAATGTCCAATTCAATATGCTTCGTTCTTGCATGGTACACTGGATTGGCTGCTAATGCACTTGCACCCATGTTGTCACACCATAAAATAGGAGTTGACACTTGCAGTAATTCAAGTTCTTTGAAAAGTGATTGAATCCAAGCTATTTCTGAGGCTGCTGATGTAAGAGCTCTGTAATTTGACTCTATACTTGATCTAGCAGCTACATGTTGCTTCTTTGATGACTAGGCTACTAAGTTTTCTCCCAAGTAAATGCAATAGCATATTGTTGATCTCCTGTCATCCAGACAAGAGGCCCAATCTGCATCTGAGTATCCATTTAGATTCAGTCTATCACTTCTTTGTATCCATAACTCGTAATTTATTGTTCCTTTGAGGTATCTAAGCATCATTTTCAATTCTTGCCAACGTGTTGATGTTGGTGATTGCAAGAACTGACTTAGTTTATTTACAACAAAGGTAATGTTAGGCCTGATGTGTGTGAGATATTGCAATCCTCCTGCACATCTATAAATTGAGGGATTCCACTTCTCCATCAGTTTTTGACATAGTTTTGCCTGCATGAATGGGAGTGGGACAAGGCTTTAGGTTTTACAACTCAAATTTCTTAAGTAACTCAGCAATGTATCTTGTTTGTGTAAGATAAAGTCCCTTGTCATGCCACAACATTTCAATTCCCAGAAAATGAAGTTGTCCCTTATCTTTCAGTGCAAACCTTTTGTTTAATTCATTTATGAACCCTTGTAACAGCTCCACGTCATTTCTTGTCACAACAATGCCATCTACATAGATGAATGCAAAGATAATTTGTCTTTCATTCTTGAAGTAAAACAGCGATGTGTCTGCTACTGATTTTTTGAACTTCCAGCTTATCAGTGTAGATTTCAACTTGTCATACCATGTTCTAGGTGCCTCCTTCAATCCATAAAGTGCTTTTTCCAGTTTACAAACATGATCAAGTTTTGATTTATCTATAAATCCCTCTGGTTAATTCATATATACCACTTCTTCAAATTCACCATTTAAGAAGGCATTATTGATGTCAACCTGCCTGATTGTCCATCCCTTTGATACTGCCAGAGTAAGTGTGATTCTCAAGGTTGATGCTTTAATAACAGTACTGGAAGTTTCATAAAAGTCGATTCCAGGTGCTTGATGAAACCCCTTAGCTATCAACTTTGCTTTGAATCTCTAAACATATCTATTTGTGTTGTGTTTTACTCTAAAAACTCACTTGTTCCCTACTATATAAGTTGGTGATGGAGGTATAAGTTTCCAGGTTTTGGTTTTTATCAGTGCATTGAATTCTTCCTATTTGGCTTTCTTCAATCTTTATTCATCATAGTTTCATTCACACTTCTAGGTTCTGTTGTTTCAGAGAAGTTTTCAACTGATTCTCCCAAAAATGCCTTAGGTTTGAATACTCCAGCCTTTCCTCTAGTGATCATAGGATGCTTCTATTATGTTGCTTGCTCTTTGTTGATGTTTGTGTCTGAGCTCATTGCTGACTTGGTTCTGATTGATTATTTAATCTGATTCAGTCTTTCCATCATTCTGAGGTAGCTCAATTTCCGTTTCCATACCTTGATCCATTTCTTGATTATTCATATCTTTGATTGGCCCTTCACTTTTGTTATCATCCCTATCCTCATTTACACTTTCAAACTGACTGTCACTTGAGTTAGGAGGTGGATGATGCACAACATTGGTTGCTTCATGAAGATTTGCATCAACATGACTTGAGGTAAGTTTATGGCTGTTCAGCTTAGAGGAAAACTGGAAGTAAGATACCACATCTTTTGGTACCACAGAATTTTGTTGGTTTTGATTAGAAAACAAGGAATCGAAAGGAAATTCTAGCTCTTTGAAGACAACATGCCTTGAGATATAAATTTTTCCTGATGAATTCAAGCATTTACATTCTTTATGAGATTCACTATAACCAAGGAAGACACATTTCGTTTAATGAAAACTGAATTTATGTTTTTTGTAAGGTCTGAGGCAAGGATAACAAGCACACCCAAAAAATCTTTAGTGACTTGCAATCAATTTCTATCCTGTATAAGGACCTGAAAAGGGGATTGCATTTTGAGTATAGGTGTAGGCATTCTATTTATGAGGTAAGTGGCAGCCTGAAAGGATTCCCACCAATATTTCAAAGGCATTTTGGCTTGAGTTAAGAGGGTCATGCCTGTTTGAGTTATGTGCCTGTGCTTCCTCTATATTCTTCCATTTTGGGCTGATGTATAAGGGCAGGTGTCTCTAAATTCGACCCCCTCTTGTGTTAGAAAATTTATGAAGGTTCTATATTCTCCTCCCCAGTTAGCTTGCAGAGTTTTTATTTTTCTTGTAAACTTGTTTTCCACCAGTTTCTTGAATTGGATGAACATACTTAGTACTTCAGATTTTTGTCTTAGAGGATATATCCAAGTGAATCTACTAAAATCATCTAGGAATGTTATGTAATATTTGAAATCTGATGTTGATCGAATGGGTACTGGTCCCCATAGGTCTGTGTGCACAAGTTCTAAAGGTATTTTGGCATGTGAAGTGGTAGAAGAAAAGGGCAATAGATGAGATTTACCAAATTGACAAGTATCACAAAAAGGTTTAATTTCGTTTTCTTTTACCCATTGGTTACAGATTTTGAGCACTTGATACACCACTTTGCTAGATGGATGTTCAAGTCTATTATGTCATACATCAACTTGGAAATTCAAAGACTCTTGATTGGGATTAACAGAGGAGACATTGCAGCAGTGTTTATTTGAGAAAGAAGACTTCTGAGAGTGATACTTAGTATTTTGGTGAGGAAAGTCCTGTTGATATAGCCCTTCCTTAAGCTTCCCTTGTAGCATTACTTCCCTCGTTAGCTTGCCTTTAACAAAACAGCAGTTAGAATGAGATTCCATATAAACTTGCTTATCAGAAGTTAACTGTGAAACACTAATTAGATTTTTCTTGATTTCAGGTACATGACGTAGTTTATTTAACACAAGTGCTTTATTGTTTAAGGTTGGGATGTGAATCATACCAAAGTGTGAAATGTGTAGCTTATTTCCATTTCCAACCATATTTTTTCCTTACTAGTATACTCATTGACTAAATTGATATTTCCCTTATCTATAGTGATGTGGTTACTAGCTCTAGTGTCAACAAACCAGGCTGGATCATTTATGTTGCTGGGAAATGCCACAAAGGCTGTTGGTGAAGTGTTGTATTTGATTATCTGGTTTGGTGATGTTCATGTGTATCTCTCATCAAATCTGAAGTTGCAAATGTTGGCCTTATGTCCAATCTTCCCACATACTTGGCATATAGGTCTGTCACCACCATTGAAATTTCCACCTCTGTTTCTGCCTCTTCCTTCACCTCTGAGATTATTGTAACTTAAGAATCTTCCATTGGAACCTAGCCTGTAAGATCTGATGTGATGATGGTTGGAGCCTGACATTTGGGAAAAATTTACTGATGTTTGATCAAGGTTGATTCTTGCCATTTCATTTCTCACTGTTGAGATGTTCCAATCTGCTTTCAAAGATCACGAGTGTCGATTGCAGTTCTCCTCAAGTGATGTGATCTCTGTTATTAATTTGAACAACAATTGTTGTATATTCTTCATCCAAGCTAGCCAGGACTTGAGTAACTAGATCAGAGTGAGGAATAGCTTTTCCAGCGATTTCAAGATTGTCTGCTAGCAGCTTTACTTTATTCAGGTATTGATCAATGCTCATTGTCCCTTTCCTTGATTTCTGAAGCTCACCAGTAAGAAAGGTGATCCTGTATCTGTCTTGAACTCCATAGCTCTCCTTTACAGCTGTCCATAGTTCATTTGACTTGCTAGCCACCATGACTCTCATGGCTATGTCTGGAGTCATTGAAGAGTATAGCCAACCCATTAACAATTGATCTATTGACATCCACTAATTATGTTCAGGATTTTTGGTCATTTCAACACTGGTTCCTGATTCACCATTAACTTGAGCTCCAATGAATTATGGATGGCACACCTTTGTCCCCAAAATGTATACTTCAAGGCCGTGTCCGTGAATGATAGGCAGTATCATATTTTGCCATAGTAGAAAGTTGTTTTTGTCAAGTTTGACTGATACCACTTGGGTTAAATTAACTCCAAAGGGTGATAGATAGTTGCTTCCTTGCATTGAAGCAATGGTGCTGCTTGAGATAGATGGAGGAGCAGAGTTGGGATTAGTGTTTTGTGGGGTATTGTCGGCGTTGGCCATGATTTCTGCTCTGATACCAAGTTAGAAATGCAAGATGATTGAGTGATAATTCAGCTCAAGTTCTATTGCTTCATCATCCTGCTGATATAAATAATTACAAGGAATGAGAAGAGAATATTCTAGAGTATACAATGGTGGTTAGCTCCTCGAATTAAGGAGGATGTTGAAATCAA
The DNA here is from genome assembly GCA_903798385.1 of Fraxinus cuspidata. Classification (NCBI taxonomy): domain Eukaryota; kingdom Viridiplantae; phylum Streptophyta; class Magnoliopsida; order Lamiales; family Oleaceae; genus Fraxinus; species Fraxinus cuspidata. The sequence goes on from CAIGRP010017862.1 coordinate 17,964, forward strand.
TTTACAACAGAAAGTAGTGGTAGCATTTTCGAGTAACAGAAAATGAGACAGCAAGGATTGCAGCTGGCGGTGGTTGGATATATTTGTTAATTGAGTTGGAGGTTGATGTGGTGCTAAATCTTGAGCAGGAACTCGATGTGTATGTTAACTCTTGACATCCCATGTCATTTAGCTTGGACAAATTTGGAGAACCAAATTTATACTATTTACAAATTTCAATATACTATTTCTTAATTATTCATATCTTATTTGAATTGATTGACCATTGACATATATGTTTAAGCATAACATGCATAGAAATCAACAAGTTCATGTTTGATAGTGATTGAAATCTAGATTTTATTTTAAGATAAAGCCAACAATTAATTTTAACAGTGTATTTCATGAGATTTACAACTTTTTAACCACACATTTTATTAATTTTTATTAAGATCCGTTAAAAATCTAATTTTAGTCTCATCAAATAGAGGCTAAATGTTTCTTGAAAAAAATAAAATGAAGAGTCAAAAAGAATATTGTTGGAATGTATAAAAAATTTACTCTCTAAATTTAAAGATATTCTTTATTATACGTAAGATACCTTTTAAATAGAGGGTTTTTTGAAGATACTCCAAAATAAGAATATATGTCTTTTATCTTTTCTTCAAATTGATATCAGAGCTAAAACAATCTAAAAACAAATTTTGTCTCGTGTTGTAGATTAAACATTTTCCAGAAGGATTATTTGTTCATCAGAAAAAGATTTAAAACGATTTTATATGGGTAGTGCATATTCATTGGCATCACTTATGGTTATTCGATCACTTGACGTGAAAAATAATTATTTTCGTTTACTTGAAGATGGAGAAAAGATTTTTTGTTCTGAAATATCATATCTTTGTGCAATTGTAGTATTAACTTATCTTGCAAACTGTACTAGACCCGCCATAGCCTTTTTAGTAAATCTTCTTGCAAGATATAGCTCTACACCAATATAAAGACATTGGAATTGTGTTGAACATATTTTTCGTTACCTAAATGGTACTATTGATTTGAGATTATTTTATTCTCAAAGTTGGGACCTGCTTTATTAAGGTATGCAATGCAGGTTATCTTTCTAACCCAAATAAAGTAAAATCACAAACATGATATGTGTTTACATGTGGAGGAACATCAATAACATGTAGATCTGTAAAGTAATCATTGACACTAATATCCTCAAATCTAACTAAAATTATTACAGTCCATAAAGTAGGCCGAGAATGGTATGGTTGAGGAACATGACTCATCATATTCAAGTATCATGTGGATTAATTTCAACAAAAGATAGTCCAACAATTTTGTATGAAGATAATGCTGTTTGTATTGCACAACTCAAATGAGGTTATATCAAAGGTGACAGGACGAAACATATTTTTCCAAAATTATTTCATACACAAGAGTTTCAAAAAATGATGATATCAATATTCAACAAATTCGTTCAAGTGACAATGTAGCCGATTTATTTATAAAACCACTATCAATATCTACATTCAAGAAATTGGTTCACAAAATTGGAATGCGTCGACTCAAAGATTTTCAGTAATCAACATTAGGGGGAGTAGCTGTACTATTTTTCCTTTGCTTATGTTTTATCCCACCGATTTTTCTAACAATGTTTTAATGAAGCAGCATTTATCTTTAATACTCCAAAATAGTTGTATTCTTTTTTTTTTTTTTTTGAATTTTTTGTCTCATTGAGTTTTTATCAAATACAGTTTTAATGAGACAGATATTTTGAGATGTGTCATTCAAGGATGAGTGTTTTAAATGGTAAGTTATTGGTGAATGACAATTTTACCCCCTGCAGCCCTATAAATTATTACCATATGTATCCCTAATCATTCCCTATAAATTTAGGGCTTTGATTCTCATTATAATACACACAAATTTATTGATTTTTATTTTCTCTCTTTTCACCACAAAATCAAAATTTTAATTCAGTCAACAATTAATTTTAATCACATTTCATTAGATCAATAACTTTTCAACCATACATTTCTCAACTTCTATCAAAATTTATTAAAAATTTGATTTTAGTCCCCCACCCAAGCATTTAAAAATATAATAAAAACAAAAAACATATTGGTTAACGAGTTAATGTTTTGCTTTGTACCTATGGATATAATAAGTGTGTTGTGCACATCTGCTTAATATTTGATTATTTGAATGATTTTTTACTCGCATTAGTGTGTAAGATTTCATAAAATTATCAAGAACAAATGGTTATTTCAATCAATAGTTCCGTCTTTGCAGAAGGCAAGTAATGGTGCATTTGAAAATTTACTATTCATTTACCATGGAATGTGAGAGACTCGAATAGCTGGTAGATTCTCTACAAAAACTTTTATTCTAAAATTTATATTCGATATTGTCAAAATTTGATTAAAAGTGACCTTAATATATATATACATTATATCAGTGACGGACCCATAATTTTGAGTTAGCACGAACAACCGTGGATCGTCGACCGTTGTCAGCAATAATATAATTAAGAGCCCAGTTTGATGCTTTTTTTTTTTTGCAAAACAGTGCATTTTGCAATAGTGATTTGATAAAGAATATGTGGTTAAAAATAAGAAAAAGTTTTGAAATTGAATATAATATTATTTTATTGAAAAATGTGTGGTTGGAAGAAGAAAGAAAAATGTATTTTGAAAAAAAAAGAATCAAACAAGGTCTAAAATTTAAATATAACAATTATTTTGTTCAAATTGAACATATATAATTTTATTGTAAAAATTAGCAATATTATTCACGAAATGATATTGTGACCAAGTTTTGCATAATTCAAAGGAAGAGCACGTGTTCAAATTTTTAGAATTGCATTAAATCTGTTAAAATATAACATTATTTTGATAAGTTTAGTATCAAATTCAATGAGTGTCACAATAGTTAAACTCTTAAGGCGATGTCACGGTTTCAAATCTCCTTTCCTTATCCTATTTAATTTTGATAAAAATTAAAGAATTAAAAATCTTTCACAATAAAAGTGGTGAGAAAAAGATTCAAAACCGAGACATCCTATTTGAATATAGGAGCTCTAATAAGCTGAACTACAAGATGTTTGAAAATAAAACAAATTACCAGGTATAAAATTTAACAAGCTTATTCATTGTCAACAAAAAAAATTGTTCCGACGGATCTAGCACACGCGGCTGTCGGAGCTCGCTGGGTGCTGAGTCCGTCATTGCATTATACACATATAATTAATATGTATGATCTAAACCGTTCATGTGTATAAAGCGAGTTTTTTTGGCTGTTGATTAAGAAACGAGAATGGAATTTGTTGGAGAGTGATCATCTTAATTTATTATGAAAGAACAAAGTACCAAATATTTAACAACTTAATAACACAGACACCTTGGATAAAACACTATTTCAAATTTTAAACAATTTATTTTCTAATATATTTTTTTATTTAATATTTTTGTCACCGGTTCAACTCTTCTTCAATCCTTTGACCCTTCATTTTTTTTCGAGTTAAGATTCGGACCGATTTTTAAAACATTGCTTTAATCTTCCATTTTTTCAAAGTCATAGCATCCTCCGATGGTGTCATGTTACTACCACTAACACGTCTCACAAGTCTAGGCCTTAGGAGATAATATTCTATGCATGTATGCCATGTGGTGTAATTTTAATTGTTGTGCCCATTAATTCTACGTATCACTTGTAGGTTGCCCATTGTGACTTTGCTAACCCTCTTCGTTATCAAGCAAACTTAATGGAAGTTTCATAATCTCAAATTGTGTACGATCTCAAGAAACTTGAAAAATTCGTCTATCGTTCGCCTCTCTTTGATACCAAATTGTTGAATTTATTGTAAAAAAAATATTGCTTTTTTATTACTAGAAAATGGAACACTAGGACAATTTTTTTTGTGTTATCTATATGTACAAATTGGGGATCATTCTATGTGATGGGTGATGGTGGTGATGCGTGCGTGTGTTATGAAAAGACGAATTAAATGTATTAATACGAAATTCACCTTATTGACATTACCATTTAACTTCATCTCACACGAGAAAATACACACAAGTATACCTGACTTAAATTAGCACCACTAAAGTAGTGAGCACCTTTGCTCTTCTCCCCTCTCTCCCTACACTCATCACTCCTACAAGAGCACTGAACCTATATTATAGCTGTCTTAGGTTGGTAGAATTGGATTCTCCAAATTTCTTGAGAAATCATATGGCGGTGGAATCGAAACAAAAAATTATAATGCAATCTCTCTAAGACTTCGCATTTAGCTACAGAAGAAGGATACGGAAATAAATTGCCCACAAGAATATATTCATAATCTTTTTCTCTATATATCTTCTGGCATTTCTTTATTGCATTGTTCCTATAGCAATTCATAAAACAGTATATCTCCGGTAAATGGACTCTAAATCAGAAAAAAAATTATTTATTTTTATTACAGGCTAAATACGGGCTTAATTTTCAAAAATAGCGACGAGTCTTGATCTTATAATTTTACATCAGTAGATACTTTCTCTAACTACTTGATTAAATTGTTAGGTAAAGAATAAACTTATGTATTTAAATCTTATTTTCAACAATTTCCAAAATAAAAATACTTCCAAACCGATCTAGGAAAGGGAATAGGCTTCCGATACTACTTCAGATTCTTCCGTAAACGAAGCTAATTGGAATCTTTCTCCTGTTCTGTAAGGCCTCCACCAAACTGAGCATACTAATCCTTTTTGATAGACCTTCCAACTTGCCACTAATATCTTTAATCTTGGAAGCAGTCCCACGATCAAGCAGGGAATCATCGACAGAAATATTAGTACAACAAGTGGGGATAAGCTTCCATGCCTTACTGGTGCTGCCTTCATTTTCCCTTGATTTGTCAAGTGAAGCTTTAGTGATCAACTTATCCACCAAGGCATTAATATTATAAACCAACGATTCTAGATCCATCAGCCACTCATGCACATCAGTGTTTTTTGTTTGCTTGTTTTCGGCATGGGTAAGCACGGCCTGGATCATCAGCAATGTTGTGCGCCATTCTTTCAGCTGGGCATCGATTCCTAGGCGACGCAGAAATTCCAGAAGCTCACCAGAGGCCAGCTTCTCAAGCAAAACCATGAGAAATGGACATAGATCTACATACCAGAAACCCATTGTTATCTTTTTGGTCAATTCCATTTTACCAGAATTATTCATTTACCAGAATAGCTACAGCTACAAACTAGTAGTTTTCCAAAAATACCCTCTTACATAGAATTTGCAACCAAAGCCACTACAAGAATATAAAACCTTTAATCAAGTTCCTAAAAATTATGAACCTAGAATCTTTTATAGATTTAACTCCAAATATTGTACAAGA
>CAIGRP010017877.1:0-11001 GCA_903798385.1 Fraxinus cuspidata
TCAAAATTTGTTTAATACCGAAAATGGGGTAGATGTGAAAAAAAAATATTCCCAAATGATTTTATTTAATATAAAAATCAATCAAAGACCAATACAAGTGGCTGCCGTTTACATTTCAACAAAATTCTAATTGTCAAAGTTTAATATAATTGCACATATGCTAATGTCTCCTCATCTCTCCTAAAAATAATTATAAAATCATAATTTCATAAATAAAAAAAAAAGAGAGAAATATTAAGAATATATAGTCAAGTCAAAGATGAATCACATTGATGGAAATAGATCAAACATATAGATGTACATCCAAAGACTGCTCAACAAATTCATAAATATGAATAAAAAGAATAATGCATATTTGTATTAATATGATAAAACAATAATACTATCGAGTTGTCATGTGCTTAGGACGTCCCAAACGGATGTATATATATAATTAAAATGATTCGTGGTAATAGATAAATTTAAAATAGAAATTGCATACAATTAAATACATGATATTATAAATTAAATTGATATGCGAACCAAGCTTAACTAAAAAAAAAAAAATCACAACACCCTTCCACTCATAAATAGCTTATGTTCATCATTTAGATGGACATTACTCAAAGAATTAAAACTTTTTAACATAATAAAAAAAATTTGTCAAAGACAAAAACAAACTTTTTTTTTTAAATTTAGAATTATCTCACACAAATCAGCTCCTCCAAAACTCCAATGCCAACATGATTACATTCACATACATAAACATCATTTAGACTATTTCTGAATTTTGAAAAACTCTAGCCCACACAAATTGTTTTCATTGACAACAGTTTTAGAATGAGAAATGTAGATTTTTATATCTATAAAAATCTTAATTATGTTTATTACATAGTGTATGAACTAACACAAAGCAACCATGCATCTTCCCTTTCATATATTTACATTAATTATTAATTATAAAAATAGTCATCTTTCAATCCCTTCACATGCTCTCCATTGGCAAGACATAGCCTCAACATACTATCTTCATCTTCCTTCATCGTACGTTCGCTCTGTATATTGATATTTTTAATTTGTTAATGTTGTGTGTGGATGGTTTAGAATTTCAACAGATATTATAATGTTATAATAATTTATTTAGTTTCATATAATAATAAAAATATAGTGAAAAATAATTGAGGACTTAAGTAGCAAAGTTTATAAATGTTTACTGCAGTTATAATGTTGTAAAATTAATAAAATTTTTAGCGGGAGTATAATTGCCACATCATTTGGCATTCCCTTTTTTATTTTATCTAAACTTAGATATCATGAAAATCCATATGTAACTACCAATTAAAACAACTTTTAAATAAGGGTATATAGCTAAATATGCAAGGATAAACTGAGTATTCAAAAGTTTCTCCTCAATCCTCCCTTGTATTATATTGTAGATAGATGTGGATAAGTTGGTGAATTTTTGAGAAGTGTATAAAAGTTATGAATTTAGTAAAATATGTGGTTAAAAATGAAGTTTGACCAATTTATAAACATGTGCTTTATGGAATTTGAAAGATAGGTTTTGGATTGAGAAATATCCATCTATTGTTAACTATATTAATCTATCTGGAGTAATTGAATAGAATAATATGTTTGAATTGAAAAAATTAAGTCTAAAATGTTATAATATTTACCCCCTATCGGGAGCACTTTTTATCTAATTTGTAGAAATTTCTAATTGTTGTACAGTGTACATCAATCTCATACCAATCGCAATTATTGATTGGACCAAACAGAATGGTCCATGTGCGCCTTTAACATTTAATTCATTCTTCATGATAAAAGGGCATTTCTGATAATTTATTTCTAAAGCGAGGCACTCGAAAGTTAGGTCTAGTACGACTAACTTTAAGGGCGACGAGTCCAAAAACAGCTTAGCACAAGGTTGCTGTGGAAGAGTCTTAGCAGCCTATTTTAATATTGAGACGTTATTCCATACCTAAGTAAAAGAAGACAACAAGAAATGAAATGAATTCTCTTGAGATAGTAAAATGGCATCTATATCCAAGAACACCAGATGGCACAAGCATATAGCAGTATTACAAGCAACATCTACCCATCTTAATTACAAAATATGAACAATGAAGCAGTATTTATTATTCACTAAATTTGACACAAACATATATAACTACTAGAGCAATCAAACATATTCACCATACTAATTTATATGGCAGGGTTATACTTCTAGATTTCCCCTACAACTCAAGGGTGGGGTGGCTTCTCCAAATCCTCGAGAGGGCGGAAAAAGGCCTTCTGCTCCAACACGGAATCGCCACTTGCACTCATCGATGAGGTGTAGAAATCAACCGGTTTGTGATCAGTTGCAGGGCCAAATACCCCGGTCTCAGGGTGAGGAGCCCAATATTTGTCGGACTGAGGTAGGATTAAATTGTCGGGCACCACAGTCGTGTGCACATGCTCCTCTATATTCTTGTCGTACACGGACACATGCACACCCCTCCTGCGTAACGTTACTTAGGTAAATTCAGACAACATAGGATAGATTAATCAGAGCACTAAACAGGGATATGGCAGGAATTCTAGTACTCGAGCCTTTTATATCATAAATATGGAACCTACATAGAAGGCTTTATGTCGGTTATTTCGTATTAATTAAATATGAAACCCTAAACAAGAGGTTTTAAAACTTCGACCAAATTCATGATTTTATGTTTAGCAGATGACTTGAGAACATCAGTTGACATGTAAAATCTCAGAAATGTTAAAATAAAGCTTTAAAAATTAAAAATAAATGAAAATATTATTTAACAAAATAATCACAAAATATTAATTATCATGCAAATATTTTGTTCGAATTAAGATTGATCAAGCCCAAAGGACTAGTCGGCGTACAACATATCAATCTCATGTACAAAGTGAGAGACGAGGCTAAGCTAGTCGAAGAATCTATTTGATAGGGGCTTTTACTTTTACTTGTGCATTGTAGCTCTATACTAAGGGATGAATAGGCTAAGCTAGTTGATAAGACTTTTGTTTTGCTTACCCTTCTTGTAGAACAATTTTTTGAGAAAGTTAACTGATTTTGAAAATAATTTTTAAATATTTTCATCTTTTGCTTCCTGAAAAACTCTTTTAACCGTAGCAAGTACTCTTATAAAATTAATCAAAGTTACAAAATAATTTTTGAATCACAAAAACTCATTTCAGTTCTCAAAATCATGCCAAATGGACCCGAAAGATGATTATCGAACTAAGAACAAAAATACACAACCACCATAGTTATACTCACAAATTATACCTGAGAGACAGTGAAGGAAGAAATCGCTTTGCCAGTCCCAACCTCTGTAAATTGGCTGCCATAAAATCACAGTCTCTTTAAAGAGAGGATTTCTTTATGTTGTTGAGATTTTAGAAAGAGTGGATTACTGGTTATATCTAAAAGATAATTCAAAGGACACCTTCTTTTATAGAGAGGAAGATGTTTGACACTTCGACTGTGTGTTTTTATTTGTGTTTTTGCTTTCAGGTGTCTGCACCTACTCCCTATCCCTATCCCTATCCCTATCCGTCAAATGGTTGGACCGATGACAACCGTCGAAATTGACGGAGATATATCCTAGGTTAAATGTATGGTAGGATTTCATGACAAAATTTAGCACCCATGTCCTCGATTTTTTGATAAGTGAGCATTTAGATGTCCCACTTATCATTTTGTGAAACTGATTGGATGGTTTGTGATAGATATATGCAAATAGTTTGTTAACTCACAATGTTGTTTAAGTGATTAAACTTATTTGATTAATATCAAATTCTGAGTACTTCAATATGGAAAATGAACTATTTATTTAAAAGGAGATTGCATGAAACTAAATTATATATATATATACACAATAAATATAAAATATGAAGATTGATGAGAAACATTCGTTTTTGTAAATTTTTTATTATATAACATTGTCTTCATTTTCATTCAAATATTATAAACTTCATGTTTAATTAATATAATTGATAAAATAATTATTGAGATACAAATGAAAATAAATTATAAAAGAAAACTTAAAGATGATCAACGGTTAAGAGAAAAAGAGTCGAAGAGGGGAAAATTAGACATTAATCTTAAAAACCTCACTAAATACAAGCTTCACACTTCAATTACACATATTGCTTACATATTATCGATCGTCTTAATTGATATCATCGATGATCAGTCTGCTCATGCAGGATCCCCTACACCACTGCATGCCATGTTTTAGAAATAACAAACAACACCATTGAAATATATATTTAGGGCATGTTTGTATACCATTATTCAAAATTCTTTTTTCCTAAAATTCATTTTCAACCACACATTCTTAAAATAAAATGTTTTACTCATAAACTCAATTTTTTTCTACTTTTAAACTACACATTCTCTAAAAAAATCACTATTTCAAAACTTATTTCCCCAATAAAACTCTTTTTGGTGGACATCAAACATGGGCTAATATGGAAGAATGAATAAACAAAAATAAATCTCATTAATAAAAAAAAAAAAAAGATGGTTTCTTTGACTTATCAACTTGATTCTCCCAAGGCTTCCATGGATTATTCAATGCCATGTTAGTTCATCCCCTATTCCCTTATCCTATTGTTCTAGACATCGTTGCTCCTATGTGTTCCTTTATTTATAACAATTTAAGGTTTAAACCATAACCTTTACTTACGAGAGCAATAAAAATATTAGAAATAAAAGAAACCACAAAAAAAAAAGACACGACATTAAATATGTCAACTTCCTCATATTGAATTTCGTTATAACAAAATAAGAAGGAATACAAGATATATACATCTTGCTTACATAAAAAACCGATCGTCTTAATATCATTAATGTAGTAAAATATTATAGTGATCTAAAAAATATAAAATTTTCAAATATTATCTTATAATTAAAAAGGCTACTTCGTTGCCCAACCCAATTACCACCTACTTACGATGAAACTTTGTGGTAAGACAGGGTTTTGTTATGTGTACATAGCAATGTACACAAGGGTGTTCATAACGGACAAATGACACTTCATATTAGATGTCCTCAATAGGGGGTTGCTATTTGTCCATTATGGACGCCCCTGTGGATATATGGCAAAATCCGGTAAGGCAAGGGGGTCTAAAAGATATTTATTTTAATTTTAATAAAAAAAAATTAACTGAGGACACAAGTGATCCCTTGTGCAAAAGTTGAAACCCCCTGCGACAATTTTCCTTTCTATCAAGTGTCAACTGATTTATGCATGAATAAATATTCTATTAACGGCGTTAATATAAATTCTTTCAGTGGGTCCGACATATGCACGTGATCTGAGTCAGCATGTGTTACTCTATACTATCTGAACCACCGATTCATGGAAATAATAAAGTGCATGCGACCTCAGCAAGCTTGACGTGTTCTTCCCATTAGAAAAATTTTGGTGGGCTTGAATTTAAGCCTTGGCAGACGGGTTACAACGTTTGGAAGTCAAATGATTTGTGCTAATGACTATTTAATGTTTATTTAGATTATTATAATTTGGCGGATCTTGACTGATTACTCAATAATTAATACTAGCAATTTGCTAAATATGTAGGGCTTGTTTGCATTTTATAATGTTTTATGTACGATAAATTATGACAGAACATCACATCACATCTTATCTATGCTTAAAAAAAAAATGAGTTTGTCCCTTCTTGAATTTTCAATTTGATGCATAATTTTATTGGCACAATCACGTTAGAGTAACTTATCGAGGGGTATGTTTGGTACTTTCATGGTAGTGTCAACTAGTGCCATTTTGCGGTTTTTTTGGATCGCTATTTTAAATTTAAAAATTTTGAATTTCAAAGAAGGTGTTTTAATATTAAAAAAATTTATTTTTCCTGTTTTGTTTTATCAAAAAGAAAGATTTTTTAATAGCCCGCCTTTATAAAATAAAAAAATCACGCCATTCAAATGCAATAATATTCCTTTGAATTTATCTTATCTCTATATTCAGTATCTTTATTTTTGAGTGCAAAACAAAAGGAGTTAGTTAAACTTAAAATTCTTACTAATTGTTGTCCTGCTTTCGTAACAAATGAAATTTTTTTTTATCCTTAAAAACGATTGATGATTGCCTTTAAGTATCTTAGAAGGAATAAATCAAACAAGCAAATGATAGCCCCACCCTCGTCCCCGTGACTCGAAAATCCCGAAGTATTTGCTGGCAAATAAAGGTAGAAAGATCAATAGAATTATCGGCAGCAAAATGTACAAAATTCGAGCCCTCTCCATAGGTAATGAAGAGGTATGTGACACGGGCCACAAATTCGTATACACAATACGCAACAAAATCTGTCGATCAGTAGGAAGAGTATCAGTGCGTATCACACGTGGACCTCTCTCCAATGGTGTGTTAAACACCATTGAACGGACTAAGGAGTCCGCCGAAAGAGTATCATAAGTCAGGTAAGGGAATAAGGGGTGGACGACTCGAGGAATATAAAATAAGACTCTAAATAACGTCCGGAGTAATCTTAACAGTCCTACCCCGAAGAAAACCATAAAGGACGACCCACTAATATCATGGATGTTAGCATAAAATTCCTGAGCTAAAAGACTCGGTGGAGAGGCTAACTCAACCAACAGTGGTTCCCAACCTCGAGATGTGAAGATAGCAGCGAGATTGGGGGATAGGTCAGACATAATGATCTAGCGCTAAAAAAGAATGGGACGTAAAGAAAATTATGACCCAAACGTGTCTTGGGCAATTGCAGAGACGAATCTAGTCCTATTGTAGAATGTAGAGGCACTAAGAGTCGAAGGAGCTAGGCGGGCTCTCTTAGGCGGCATCAGAAAGAATTGAACCAAAAACATTAAAACGTCGATATAAGAGATATACTAGACCATGATATGCATGGTATGCATGAATGCATGGAAGACGAGACAAATAGAATAACATGCAACGTGCCCTAACATGAATGCATGACGACATGAAGTGATTCCTAAACGTAGGTAACGTGAAGACATGACGCGTGCTGTGACGTCAACACCAACCCAAATGCACAAACCGACTCCAACAAACCGCACATTCCCAATAATATGGCACTCCAATGGATTAACTCAATTCCCAAACAATCTAACTTAATCAACCAAAGAAATCGACATTAAATCAAAATTCACTCCAAAATCACTCAAACCAACGATCACAACCTCAATGACCCAAATCACCAATCACTCACTACAACCAATGCAATTCACATCAACAACTTCGGTGTATTCTTTGATGAGTCATCTATTGATTTTTTTGGTGTCTCCATTGATTTTTGGTTCCTTATGTAGATCAACAACTTCGGCGTAGTGATGTTATACAAGCCGCGATAGCTCGGATGTCGCAGTTCGGGAGTGATTGCAAGGAACGGCCTTATGTTTGTGTTTTCAAGTATAATAATTTTTAGGTTAATGATGTACTTTTATCAAAATGTCATGGTCACATTGGAGAACATAACATGGATAATTAGATATTATCGTATGGGTCATACTTAAACTATTACGAAGTGGTAATATTGCAATTTGTAGCGATCTCTCTTTAACGCACCATTAGCTTCAATCACTATGATTATATATTTGGTTATTTTAGTCCAATATTAAAATTTTATATGTTTAGATAAATCTTGGGTCAAGGTTGGACCATAAATAACCATGATAATTATATGCATGCTTAACCTGAGATCGTGGTGGACGAAGATTGATGAAATATCGAAAAAATATAGTTGTGTGTCATTTATGGTGCATATTAAATTCAAAACGTATTGGTCATTGCAGACATATCAATTTATTTGGTTGGATGCTAAGCTATTTTGTTAATACAGCAAAGCTATTCCTTTTCTACAAAAATCAAAAAGTCCAAACGACTCCATTTTGTAATAGTAGATTCACGGGGATATAATTGTGCCTCTAAAGTAGAACTCTTTTAAGAATTATGAAAGATAGAGTAACTCTCCCAACTTTCCCGACAATTTTGATTATTTTGATAAGAATGAGATTTTCAAATTCTTGAATACCTAAAAATAGATATAACCCTCCCTATGAAAACCTAGCAGCAAACCATCCGAATCCTGACTTTTTCGATGGGGTTTGGGAATTTATTCTTACTGAAACCCTTTTGATTTATTTGCTTGGGAGGTGACTCGGAAATGAGCCAATAAATGTAGATTAAATAAACATTAGAAATTTCTAACAACATTCTCCCACGACTTTGGCAGGTAATACTATTCTATTCCTGATTTAGGTTAATTTTAAAGTCAATGTGTGGTCAATTTTGTATAATTTTGAGCTCACCTACGTTCTTGGAATATATACGTTGTATTTTTCTTATATATATATATATATATATATATTTGTTCGTTTGCGTGTATTAGTGTTGAAAGAGAGCATAGTACTTTCTATTTCGTTACCCTAGTAGAGAGGTTTAAACTAAATTGAGCTAATAGAAATGTGGAAGAGGGAGGTACTTGGTCTCACTCCAGTATATAGATGAAATAAATCATGGATAGAGTAATTCAAGTAGGAGGTAGGAGGTCAAATTACCAAAAATCTCTCCCTATCGTTGCCAATGCCAATAGATGACTCATCAAAGAATACACCATCTACCTAACACACAAGGTTCTCGACGCTAATTTAGATTATATAGTTTTTATATGTTATATTTTTTTGGTGTCTCCATTGATTTTTGGTTCCTTTTGTAGATCAACAACTTCGGCGTAATGATGTTATACAATCCGCGATAGCTCGGATGTCGCGGTTCGGGAGTGATTGCAAGGAACGGTCTTATGATTGTGTTTTCAAGTACAATGAATTTTTAGGTTAATGATGTACTTTTGTCAAAATGTCGTGATCACATTGGAGAACATAACATGGATAATTGATATCATCGTAGAGGTCACACTTAAACTATTACGAAGTGGTAATATTACAATTTGTAGTGATCTCTCTTTAACGCACCATTAGCTTCAGTCGCTATGATTATACATTTGGTTATTTTAGTCCAATATTACAATTTTATATGTTTAGATGGTTCTTGGGGTCAAGGTTAGACCATAAATAACCATGATACTTATATGCATGCTTAACCTGGGATCGTAGGTGGACGAAGATTGATGAAATATCGAAAAAATATAGTTGCGTGTCATTTATGGTGTACATTGAAATCAAAAAGTATTGGTCATTGCAGGCATATCAATTTATTTGGTTGGATGCTAAGCTATTTTGTTAATACAGCAAAGCTATTCGAATGCTTTCTACAAAAACCAAAAAGTCCAAACGACGCCATTTTGTAATAGCAGATTCACGGGGATATTATTATGTCTCTAAAGTATAACTCTTTTAAGAATAATGAAAGATAGAGTAACTCTCCCAACATTCCCGACAATTTTGATTATTTTGATACGAATGAAATTTTCAACTTCCTGGATACCTAGAAATAGATAATCCTAACACTCCCCATGAAAACCTAGCAAACCATCTGAATCCTGACTTTTCCGATGGGGTTTGGGAATTTATTCTTACTGAAACCCTTTTGATTTATTTGCTTGGGAGGTGACTCAGAAATGAGCAAATAAATGTAGACTAGATAAACATTAGAAATTTCTAACAACATTCTCCTACGAACTTTGGCAGGTAATACTATTCTATTCCTGATTTAGGTTAATTTTCAAGTCAATGTGTGGTCAGTTTTGTATAATTTTGTGCTCACCTACGTTCTTGGCATATATAGGTTGTATTTTTCTTATATATATATACACACAAAGAATACACCATCTACCCACACACAAGGTTCTATTTGTATAATTTTGAGCTCACCTACGTTCTTGGAATATATAGGTTGTATTTTTCTTATATATATATACACACAAAGAATACACCATCTACCCACACACAAGGTTCTCAACGCTAATTTGGAGTATATAGTTTTTATATGTTAGATTTTTTTGGTGTCTCCATTGATTTTTGGTTCCTTTTGTAGATCAACAACTTCAGCGTAGTGATGTTACACAGGCCGCGATAGCTCGAATGTCGCGATTCGGGAGTGATTGCAAGGAACGTCCTTATGATTGTGTTTTCAAGTACAATGAATTTTTAGGGTAATGATGTACTTTTGTCAAATTGTCGTGGTCACATTGGAGAACATAACATGGATAATTGATATTATCGTAGGGGTCACACTTAAACTATTACAAAGTGGTAATATTGCAATTTGTAGTGATCTCTCTTTAACGCACCATTAGCTACAGTCACTGTGATTATACATTTGATTATTTTAGGCCAATATTACAATTTTATATGTTTAGATGGATCTTGGGTCAAGATTGGACCATAAATAACCATGATACTTATATGCATGCTTAACTTGGGATCGTAGGTGGACGAAGATTGATGACATATTGAAAAAATATAGTTGTGTAATTTTTGGTGTACAATGAAATCAAGACGTATTGGTCATTGCAAGCATATTAATTTATTTGGTTGGATGCTAAGCTATTTTGTTAATACAACAAAGCTATTCAAATGCTTTCTACAAAAACCAAAAAGTCCAAACGACGCCATTTTGTAATAGCAGATTCACGGGGATATTATTGTGCCTTTAAAGTAGAACTCTTTTAAGAATAATGAAAGATAGAGTAACTCTCCCAACTTTCCCGACAATTTTGATTGTTTTGATACGAATGAAATTTTCAAATTCCTGAATACCTAGAAATAGATAATCCTAACACTCCCCATGAAAACTTGGCAAACCATCCGAATCCTGACTTTTTCGATGGGGTTTGTGAATTTATTCATACTGAAACCCTTTTGATTTATTTGCTTGGGAGGTGACTCAGAAATGAGCAAATAATTGTAGACTAGATAAACATTAGAAATTTCTAACAACATTCTCCCGCGACTTTGGCAGGTAATACTATTCTATTCCAGATTTAGGTTAATTTTCAAGTCAATGTGTGGTCAATTTTGTATAATTTTGAGCTCACCTA
>CAIGRP010017878.1:0-10707 GCA_903798385.1 Fraxinus cuspidata
AAGATTGAAAATGATGTAATTATAGAACGTTATCAAAATATGAGAACACATAGAGAACAATTGTAATAAGATATTTCTTACTTAAATTTTTTCATCAATTTGTGAAAGTTAGATTGTGTCCCCTAGCTTCAAAAGTCTGCGTTCGCCCCTGTCCATAACTAATACAAATAAAAAATTCAATCACAATAGATAAGAAAGTTTCAATCTTCCTAAATCAATTAATTAGCAAGTTCACAATTGCCTTCTCAATACATGGACTCAGGTAAGGTTCTCAATCACAGATTCACAATTGCCCAGAATGGTCTGAGTCTCAGGTTCTCAGATCTCAATCAGACAATTGCTTTCTCAATAAATGAAGTCTCATCAAAATCCCTAAAAGCCCTATTTAGAGATCCCTATCAATTTCCAAAAATCCCTAAATATTATATGAATCCATAGCAACTTGACAAATTGGGGCAGAATATTACTTCATAGATTAGCACGTGTGTTACGTACATCTTCTCATATCATTGATAGCCCAAATTCATCATTCACCAGCCATTTACCTTACTAGCTTAAAACACAATCCCTAAATCCATTACATTCATTTTGAGAGGAAAATCGGAACTTACCTCATCACAGGAGCATGGTGACAACCAGGAGATTGCAGTCAGCCGTGGGAGACCTAGAGAGGACGGGCGGAGCCGCTGAGCTTGGACATCGGAACGGGCGGAGCTCGGAACATGTGTGGTGTGGGAGAGTGGAGGCTGGCATCACTGACTCACTGCCATGGGAGTCTGGGACTGCGGGAGACACGAGAGAGGAGAGAAGAAATGAGAAATTAAGCTCATATTTGTGGTGGACTGGTGGTGTCGACTGTCGCGGCGTGCGGGAGAGTTGGAGAAGGGAGAGAGGAGAGCTGGAGAAGGGGGAAATAAGGCAGGGTTTCAGATTTCTTTCTTTTCATATTAAAAAAAAAATCCTTCAAAAACTAGGGGGGCACGTAATCCCCTAGGCCACCTCCCCGGTCCGCCCCTGTAGAGACCTTTGGTCTTCTAGTTTTTTGAAGTGCTAGGTTACATATATAATGCGTGCAGTTAGTTGTTGAATATAGGTTATAAAAGGATCGTGTGACCATAATTTTGTATTTTCGGGAAGACCTAGTGTAAACATTTACAGTTGTAGTTTACTGTTTCAGGTATTTTGCTCTAGTTTCTGCATTTTCCATCTATATTGCATTTTATATCATAGTAAATTAAGCATCCTGTGAAGGGATGAATATTGAAGTATGCATCAATGTGCATACAATTTCTTTTCATTCATTTGATTCTGTTTTTATACACCCTCCATCCCATAAAAATAGGGAAAATTAGGGCCATTATCTTCCAAGGAAATTGAATAATTCCCCGTTAACTAATTATAACCTTTAATCACGTAATTAATATGTTCTAAATTAACCCCCCAAAACGCAACCCAAATCAAAATCCCCGATTTCGATTCCAAAAACTCCTAAACCATTACAGCAAAGAGAAATCTTCATCCCACCTCAGTACTATCATAATTGATTGGTGTCATATAGATTTATATTGAGTTCTGTACCCAGGAATTCCAAGAGGTGCTGTCTGCTAACTTCTTTCTCTCTCCCTATGAGTTCTGAATTTGCTCATCTTATATAAGGTCCTCTTGGTGGTGTTGCTTTCTTCTGCATGTTTAGATGGAATATGAAGTTATGCCTGTGCGGCAGTGCGATATTTCCTCAATCAGAAAGTATTATGAACTGCCAAAGGCTGCACGTCAGTATTGCAAAAGGATAGAAGAACTCGTTGGTGTACCCATTCACTACATTGGAATTGGGCCAGGACGTGATTCCCTCATATACAAATGAACATCAAACTAGCATTTCCGTGCAGATTTTTTCTCTAGGCAAGTATTTTGTGAAAACAGGAAACTAAATTGGTGAACAAAAATAGTGTAACAATGTATGTTTATGTTGTCTCTGGAGGCTGATTTCGTTCATGTATGCCGATTTTTTTTTTTTTTTTTATTTTGTATTGTACTGGGCCTTTAAAACAAAACCCTGTAGCGAATTCACAAGAAGATTTTGGCACCGTACTATCAGCTCTCGTGCTAGTGACAAACCAGTTAAGAAGTTCAATTGTTTCTTGTCCCCAACTGCCCTCCTCGTAGATTTCTCCAAGTATATGGCTTCTTCCCTGTGGTATAATATCTCTTAGAGGTAGCTTTCTTTCCTGTAAAATGGGATCTGCAAATTAATATATATTATTTTTGTCACTGATTCCAATTTTTGATTGGTGTTTTGTCATTTTTTCTTGGGAAATGCTACATGTACACCGGGGTGTACTGTGTACAGCCTCCCTAACAATAGGAGGGCCCACAAATTTTTTATTCGAGGTGGGCCCCCGTTTTTTGTGAGGGGAGTGTACACTCCGGTGTACAAGTAACATTTCCTTTTTTTTCTTATAGTGTGTGTGTGTGTGTGTGTGTGTGTGTGTGTCTATATATATATATATATATATATATATATTGTCACTTATTGGTGTTTTGTCATTTTTTCTTATGGTAGTGAGCCTGTGGTAATTTGCTCAAGACGACTTAAATGTTTTCGATTGGTGTTTTGTCACTTTTTGGAGTGTGCAGTTTTTTTTTTTAAACTTTTTGTCACTTTTCTGAACGTTTGTCACTTTTTATTTTTTTAATTCATGTCATTTTTTTTAGTGTGTGTCATTTTTTTCTATCACCTTTTTTTTTTATTGTTTGTTACTTTTTTTTAAAAAAAATCTGTCACTTTTTTAATAACAAATATCACTTTGTAATAAAAGTGACATTGTATTTCACTTCATTTTTTAATGAAATGTGATATTGTATGTCTTTTTTTTTATTATTATTATTAAATAGTGATATTAAAAGTGACATTATACTTAATTTTTTATTAAAAAGTGATACAATGTCATTTTTATTAAAAGTGATACAATTCACCCAAAAAAATGATTGGGGTTTCGTCACTTTTTTGAAATTTCTGCCACTTTATTAAATTAATTCCAAAATTTTGATTGGTGGTTTGTCACTTTTTTAAGTCGTCGCTTTTTTAATTTCTGTCACTTTATTAACCTGAATCTAAGATTTTGATTAGTGTTTTGCCACTTTTTGAATGTTTATCACTTTTTGGAATTTTTGTACCTTTTTATAATGTTTGTCACTTTTTTCCTATTACTTTCTAAAATTTTGTCACTTTTTTTAGTAACAAACATCACTTTTTAATAAAAGCGAGATTGTATATCATTTTTAATAAAAAAAGTAATACTTAACTTTAAAAAGCGACATTGTGTCACTTTTTAATTTTTACTTCAATAATACTTTTCATATGATTTTTTAAAAGACCTCTAATTTTAAGGGTATTTTTGTAAGTTGCACTAAAAATAGTCATATTTCTTTTTTCACACAAATTAAAAAAAATTAGTTAATATAGTTGAAATAATAAATTTTACTATTATTTAATATATCCTTACGTTAATGTAATCAATATTCAAGGTAACTAAATTATGCATGCAATATTCAAGATAATTAAACTATTATTGGTACTAATCATTGTTTAATGCAAGAATTAAGGTAATTAACATGTCAAAGTCATCCAATACAAATACAAATGAAGATGAAATATTTTTTATTTTTAATTTATTTTTTCAACTACAATTAAATAATGAAGTTATTTACATTTGTGATAACAAAACACATTAAATATGGGTATATTAGGAAACTAATATATTAACTATACTCTTAAATATAAAACATGATTATAATTTGGGACGAAAAATGAAAACATGATTATCTTTATGGGACGAAAAATGAAAACATGATTATCTTTATGGGACAGAAGATGTATTAATTTTTAGATGTAAGTGCCATAAATGGTTGAATCAATTTTCTTTGAGCTTTGAACATGATTGGACAAGGTTACCGAATCGTTGGATTGAATCATAATTGGATCGGAATTGATCAGCTCGATTTGGTTTTTTATCTAATCGAATACCAAGAACCAAATAACTTGATTTAACTCCAAATTTTTATTTATACGCATTGGCTTGTGCTCGATCAATTTTTTCTTATGAATTTAACCATAGTCAGTCAAGTCATTCAATTCATTATTGGGTTATTCAAATATTTAGACAAATGGATCATTTAAATATCATAGATTTAATTTAGATTAATATGAGGTATGGGTACCTTCCTAAATTTCAAACTAGCATTTTCAGCTTCTCAAAGTATTAAAAAAAATGAAAGTGAAATTGGAACATGTTTTTCGAGAACTCATTAAAGTCAATAGTTGATGTAAATTATTTCGTTTAGTTAAACTTAAAAATTGCAAATCAATAGCATCAATAAAATTAATTCTGGTCCGATTTAATACTTAGAGAAGGAATTAATGGTTTCATTTTTAAGATATAATTTTTAATGATTGAGAAGAATAGGTAGGAGAAGGGACAGACAGTGTCTAGGATAATGGGCTCGATCAATGGACCATCTTTGGGTTGGTCCTGTATATGACGATGAGCAAATGGCTTACTCGAAACCACAATAA
Source organism: Fraxinus cuspidata (assembly GCA_903798385.1). Taxonomy (NCBI): domain Eukaryota; kingdom Viridiplantae; phylum Streptophyta; class Magnoliopsida; order Lamiales; family Oleaceae; genus Fraxinus; species Fraxinus cuspidata. Next base: position 4,577 of record CAIGRP010017878.1, read on the forward strand.
TGCAATTTAAAACATAATATTAGTCCATGGCGTGCATACGTGTCAAGACGAAATTCCACTCGGCAGACAACAATTGGCTCCCAACTTTCAAAGGTGGCTCTATACTTCTTCACTTCTTAGTATTCGGATTTGTGTATATTCGTTTTTAATATTGAGCAATACTATTCATTAATATTGGCGATCACCACCGACCCGATTAAAAGTGATATGGAGTTCCTAATTACTTCTTCTATTATTTTTTTTTTTCTGAAACTTTTTATTAATTAAATTTAGCAAGTTCAACAATTTGACAACATTTTCTAAAAAAAAAAATGTTAAAATTTTGTTAATTGTATTGTTCCGTACAATTAAATGTTTAAGAGCGGGAGTCGGGGTGGGCAGGCAAAAGCTTTGGCAGAGCTACCCTCAAATATTTGTGATTCCTGTGTATCTAACTGTCACAAAATCCTAAAAATCTGCTTATAATTAATTTAAAGGCAGCTATCTGTTCATCTCAGGCAGTTGAGATTTTATTAGAAGTTTAATTGAGTTTATTCATGTAATTATTGCATAACTACTTGCAAGAGAAATATGTGCTTTCTCTTTCTCCTCATACAGTAAGACGTGTTTCACGATTAAGGAACATGAGTATAATACACACTGTGTAGTCGTGATCACGAGTGATCTTAATTTATATTTCTTAGTCACACAAGGGGTGAGAATATACATCATCCATAGTAAGGTAATACTATTATTTTGCTCAAGGTCAAGGCTCGAATTACAACTATTACAATTCAACAGAGAATCGATTTTTTCAAAAATTTATACAAGTGCATGCTGCAAAAAGCACAAGAAGATATGTCGATCGATTAGTTAGTTCATATAAGTCACGAGTACAATATCATATCAAGCTTAGTATTGACATTTATGCATATGTTTAGTTCATACTTATCAAGCTATTAAAACTAACTTAAATTTATGCTTGGTGGGCAAAATCGATCAATACATAATGAATACGATTTTAATTTTTTTGGTTTCTTAATAATGTTGATTATATTGTCGTTATCAAATATGTTGTAAAGGTAAATTATAAAATGTATGTTTCAAGTATTTACGTAACTTGCAAAACTACCACTTTAAACACCAAGTATTTGACCCTTTTTCTTGAAGCTTCACTTGGTCCCACTAAAGATACGTATCTATGATTTATTGCTCAAGAAAGAAATTTTGTGTTTTATCGATAGATACTTGCGTGTTCTTTGCGATCAATAGATTGTACTATTATATACTTTCGTGCTCTGAATGATTATTATAGATATCTTTTGTCATTATGTACTTACGTGTTACTTTCTTCGTTCAAGCAAATATTATTTCAATTTCTTTTCGACATCCATGTCTAGTTGTTTGTAAACGATAGGAGACTTGGGAAGACTTGTAAAAGTAATGTTAAAGAAAAGGGAAGGGAATTCAAATTGGCTGCTCCAAACCTTTGATGGGTGCTCCTATCTAGGTGGTCCAAGGTTTGAATGCAGAAAATGTCTTTGAATTACTTTTATATACATTTCTCTTTCACAATAAATGACATTTTTAATGGAAAGGAGAACACTAGTAAAGTCAAAAAGACTTGGTTCAAGATTTCTTGATTACACCATTTTGACACTTGAAAGCCAAGGTATCTATTGGTAATATATATAGACATAAATCTAATTGCTTCAATAATTGGTATTTCACTTGGACTCATTTTTAAAAAGTCGAAATAAAATAGAATACGACATGTGAAATTTATTGAGAATGAGACACAAAAAATATTGCATATCTTTTAGTTGACTCGTGTTGAGAAAAAGAAATCAATGGACGAAGCTTGTGGTAATGCTAAACCTAGCAACATCTTTATCTCAAGTCATTCAAGAATTCTACAAAATATATCCACTAACAACATTAAAAATTGATTGATGCTTTGTTTGGGACTTGAACTGATGGCTCTTTTTCAACGTTATCTAGAAGATGATTCCATAAGCTTTTTTGTTTGGATGGTACATATAATTGAGTTGAATTTATTTTAACATTGTTTGATTGGAAAATAGGATTTAAGAGATTTACCCAAGTAATTTGATATATGCTCTTTTAATTAATTTGAATTGAGAGTATAAAATTTGTTTTGAGTTTAAACTTGACTTGTTAAGAGTAAAAATTCTACACTAACATGGAAACAATATCAACATATAAGAGTAATGCATAACATCAATCTTTTAAAATAAAACTTCAAGACTATATAGTATCAATTCCCGAAAATCTAAGACAAATAATTTCATTTGGCTAAAGCTCAAACGGACACTCAAATTCTAAGATTATTGTTCACAGATGAGCCACCATCTATACATATTAAAGACAAAATTCTCTACACTTAAATATAAAAACAATACTCAACATAAAGATTTGAACTACTCTTTTGATTTTTTAATATAGAACCCTGAAACTTTTATGACGTTCTTAATAGATATTGTACCTTCTGAAATGTTACGGAATAAATCCATTCAAAGTATTGTTAAGGAACATGATGAATCTCTAGAAACATTTTTCTTTTTATCTCTTATACTCATCCATACTAGCAAAATATGCACATTTGCGTATTAAACAAATCAATATGAATTTATGTTGGAACATCAAATTAATAAAGGTACCAATAAACCTCCTTTGTGATATGGTGATTCACTAGTTCCGTAGAATTTTCAACTTTCCACCTTGGTTCAAATTAGAATGCTAGAAATCAACTTTTTCCACAAAAGAAAATCTTTAGACATCCATTCATTCCCCTCTCATTTAAGCTATAGTTATTTACTTGCTGAGATGCATCCACCTCAACATGTACTAGCATCCTTAACCTCTAGATAGGGTTTGGAGGATAAAGAAAATCTTTGTCGTGTAATAAGTAACTTTGACTTACTTTTAAGCATATCCAAACATGCTCCCTATATTCTTTTAGAACAAGAGAAATATTCAACAAAATATTGCGTGCTTTTATCAACTAAAATATTCACATTCATTTCTTTCTCATGGCATGTTCAACAAGAAAGATTGATCATATTAAAGGTAGAGCCAAAGTGGGAGTCCTCTCTCACTTAATTGATAATGCCTAGAGTCAACAACTTACTAGTGGACAAGCAAGAATAATACATACGATGTTTTCTTTCACAAGGTAGCGAATCCATTAGCATAGCTGAGGCAGACAAAAAGTTATTCCCATAGCATTATATAGCCTTTTTCTCTATGTACATTTGGACAAGAAGCGAAAACTATCAATCCTTTCAAGCCCTACTAAGTAAAGGGAGATGTGTTGTTGGCTACTTTTACTTCTGCTCTTCCATTTTCACGATTTGTTGGTCGTATATTAACAAATATTATAGTAGATTGTATTCGATAATAGAAGGATAACAAATAAAAAAATAATGGGAATAATCAATATTCGTAATACAAGCTGTTGACCCCCAAAAATGAGCCAGCAGATGCCGGGCCCACTCACGTCAAGTCAAGCACGATTTCGGCGCGTTCCTAACGGAATACTGATGGTACTAAGGAGGAAATAGACGCGGGAGGTACTTTGCGGCGAAAGACAAAAATGTTCGAACTCCGACGGGTGGAACGAAAGCAACCGCAATGACCACGATTGTCGGAGAAAAACCAAATTAATTTATGTAACAAAAATAGGAATATGTGGAAGAATAAATGAAATGTTAATATATCTCCTTCAAGAGTTTAAGTGTATTCTTTGAATATATAAATGTTAATCTCTTTATCAATCATCAAATTCCCTTTTCATTTACAAAAATGAACTATTTATACTGCATTGACCGACGTGGCGACCGTTGGTCTGAACCACATGGCCTCATCTCCCTCACTAAGACTTCACATCACTATCTATTCATACAATAAATGCATTGATAAGAGGTCAGCCGCCCTATACAGTAGGCTGTCATACTGTCAAACTTTATTACAGGTATTACATGAGTCACTTCTAAGAGATCTCTGTCTCTAATGTGTTGGACAACCTCGACAACTTGAATATCAGATGAACTTGAGAATCTCAGATAAGTCATTGAAGGTGGCTCCATGAAGGGAATAGTCTCGGGGCTTACACACTCCTTCGTCAGTGTGCCACTCGTGCCTCAAAAAACGGTTCTTTCCTTCGAATACCTCGGCGTTGCTGCGAAGACTTTCAGTGTGCCATCCTTACGTCGCCCTTAAGAGTTTTCTGTCACGTCATGCCTCGTAGGTCCGTTTGACACGGGGTTCCTCCACGTGGCAACTTTTGTGGAGCATCGGATTAGCGACGTAAAATAACCTTAACTCTTATTTGTTATATTGTTGATTCCCGTGTCTTGAAATTCACTTGGGGTATTTGGTAGGATCTTTACGTACTGGGCTCAAGAAGCCCATCCTTTCTAATCCAACAAATGTGGGATATTATGGAGAGCTAAATAATCAATTTTCTAACCCTAATTATAAGTAGACAGACTTTCTTACAACATAGATTTTCTAAGTACAGCGTATCTTGTTGAAGGAATCTAAGTGAAGTCTCATTGTGTGGAGGATATAGAAGCCTACAACTTTTTTAACTGTGAGTATATATATATTATCACCTGTTCAACAAAAGTAGAAAAGAATATATAAGCAGACATGGCTTGAAGGAATATCACAGCATCCTTTTAATATGTTCTCTTTTGTGATTATGATCAAAGATTTTTTTCTGCTTTGAGAATGAAGGCCTTACTTTGATCTCAACCTTTTGCCTAAAGTAGCATGATTTGCCAACACATCAATTAACAAGAAGATCAAACTAAAATGTTAATATATATAATATGTGTGTGTGCGCTCGCAGAGAGAGATTAAGACCCCGTTTGAACCACATTATTTTTTCATTCTCATTTTTCTGCTCATTTTCAACCACACATTTTTCAATAAAATAATATTTTTTCATCGTATCAATAATTTTTCCTTCTTTTTCAACAATATATTCCTCATCGCATCAAACAAAAAAATGCATGCTTCGAGAAAAATTGTGCACCAAACAGGAGCTAAAGAAGAAATGGTAGCATAAATGGAACTCCATAGTCGAAAATCTTCATTCTTAATAGCACGTTTAACCTTCTTAAGAGCATTTTTTTAGGTACTCTGGAGGGTGAAATAGATTTTGGAATTTATTAACATTCTCTAAAAAGGGTACTGTATTGGATTTTTCGGGCAGTAAGCATATATGTTGTCTAGAAAAGACCTAAAATGTGATTTTAAGTGGGGTCAAATGTGCTTTCTAATTCCTTTATTAAAGAAAGGTTCAGAACATTCGAGTGTCTAAAATTCGCACATCATATGTAGTTTTTATCGAATGGATTGGGACATATATTTATATGTTGTGTTCATGTATACATGAGGTCTTCACACCTACATATATGATATGTGTCCCTACCATTTTCCTATTGGTATTGGGGCTTTATAGTTTAGACTTTCTACACGAAAATCTTGAACCTTGTGATAATATAGTGCTTGAACATTCTAGAAAGGAGTATCACGATAAATTCTGGTGATAGTCGCAATAACCTCACATATACATAATAGAATTAGACAAAAGTCGACATGAGAAATTCATCTTCATTTGAATAAACCGGCATGGAACGTCTTATATTAGAGATCATGAAAGTCTTTTTCCACGATTATTTTTTATTTTATTTATTGTGAAATCCTACAAATGTTCTATGTATAACCTTTATGATGTATATGTTTCAACCACGTTTTTAAGCGAAACAATTGGTTTTTTAAAATAGAGTCTTTTTGTTTTACTCATTTCCAAAATAAACAATGGGATTTACGTGTTTCAATATGTATACCACCAAAATGATGAAACAGCACCAAATAAAATCATCGTCCACCGTTTACTCATTCAAAAAACTTCACACTCATAATTGGCTATCAAATATAACAAGACTACATATACAAATCAGTCTTCATCGAATTATTATTCTGAAGAATATTTCTCTGTCGACAAATATTTGAGGGATGAAAGTGATTTAGCCCACAAAGTCTCCATTCTTGACCAGTGTTAAATGGAAAAGACAAAACTGATACTATTATTTATAAGCTCACACACACACACACACACA
>CAIGRP010017880.1:0-18562 GCA_903798385.1 Fraxinus cuspidata
TTTTGTCTTAATGGATTAGTGTTTTTAACTTGAATTACAGGAGACATGATGATAATTTACAAAAATATCTACAAGACTTCACATCACGCTAACAATACCTTCAAGATAATACAACCCGTACAATGTACGGGCAGAAAACTAGTGTAATAAAAAGTGTGAATATTTGAGAAACAATCATTTGACCACTATGGCCTCATATTCTTTTTTTTTTTTGGTCAACAATACCCTTACACATTAATTCGTGAGTCATTATTCAGACATTCTATAATAATATTATATAATGCATTAAGTTATTTATTAAACAACTTATATTAATATCATATAATTTTATATCAGGGCACGTTTTTATTTAAAAAAAATTAAAAAAGCCTATCATTTTAGATCATCAAGATCCAAAACAAGCTTAACCAAGTTCCACGGCTCATAATCTGTGCCCTTGGTGAGTGACACATCCAGGAATGTTAGTGAGTTTGGACGGTCGTTGACCGTCGACCTTCAACGACCACAATAACGAGATCGTTTATTAATATCTAATTAACTAATGTTAAAAATTCTTCCATCAATATATAAATATACTAAAACGTAAAAATCATATACATATGAAAATATAATCTAATGCAAAACTTTAATGGTGGATGATTGAGGGCTAAAATAATATTAGAATGAATTCAGAAAATTATAACAACAACCGATATATTAGTCCAAGATATTATAATTGATGAATTAATTAACGTCCTTAGTCCACAAGAGCATTTAACAAGCATCACGTCAACTTGGAAGTTACTTTCACAAGCAAAGTGACAATCTGTAATATTATTCAACTTCAATGACTAAATAGGCTCGAAGAATGCTTTAAGCACCAATATGAAATTTCACACAAACAACCCCCACGAGGGAAAGAAGAAAAAATGAATAAATGCCTTATAGAGAAAAAAAAAATAGAACTTAGAGATTTAAACCATGTTGGTTAACTCATTCACAAGACAAGTGTTGAGGGGGTTGGACTTTAGGGCTTATGTCATGAAAAATGAGGGAGTATCAAACTCGATTCAAATCAATCAAAGGCGAGTCATCTTCGAACAATTTATTGATCAATCAATGTTTACTTTGATTTACAGAGTTTTTCTTCATGGGATTAGTAGGTCCTCCATTAGATTTATTTCACAAAATCCTAAACCTCGTTTTGTTCAACTCAGCCCATTTGCATCAGGAACAAACAAATCAAAACCTAAATGAAAAAAATGAAAAAAATAGAAAAATTTACTCTTAATTACCCCATTCAGAAAAGGCTATTTCAGCCTCCAAGTACGTGAATTTTGATTCTACAGAAAAACTCGATTCGGGAGGGAGATGCAACTTACGATATGAGAGAAGAGATAGGGTTTGCTGAGGCTTGAGCTAATACCATGTTGCATTTGATTTTGGAATTCATCTGGGGGCAACAACGGGGGACCGCAAGTATATGACCAGACCAGTCCTCTTTACTCTTCAAGCCTTCAACTTTGGGCCTAAATGTTTTAAATTATTGACAAAAGATCCACTATCTTTAAAAAAAAAAAGGCTCAAGCATATTATCTCCTTCTTTGGTATTGAGCTCAGCAGCCAACACCAACCTGTAAAAACCGATCTTGTTGTTGGCCAACCTGTAAATTCCGACGGAGCCAACACGGCGGCCGCACCTGTTTGCCGGGTGCTAGCTCTGCCACTGCCCTTGATCATGGCTTCCATACCTTCATTGCTGCAGAAAAAGCTGTTATGGACTAACTCAAGCGAAGAAGTAACTTTTTTTCATCAATAATTCAATATCAACATTATATCATTTATTGCAGCGGTGGCATGTCTATTTTCTTTTTGGTTTTAATAGTTCTTTCCTGCTATGAGATCTTTGAGTTGCAATATGGAATATTGAGAGTTAAAATAAAATGGTAAAAGGATAAATTAACATGCATATTGCGAATGATAAGGGAAAATTTACTATTCATAGTGAATATTATTCATCACTAATTTTTCCAATCAATTTCTAAGTGTTTATACATTAATATAGTCATGTATGCATTTTATTTGAAGTATAATAATACAATTATGCTAGTAGTACATTCAAAGTGTATATTAAGGTTGATACTATGTGTAAAAATCTGTATTATTGATTGTTTAAAGTGTTGTTAAAATCAATGTATAAAAAGTTGTCATTTCATAATAATATCAAACTTGTTGTACATGTAGCAAGATTGATAATAATATATACAATCATGTTACATGTGCATCATCTTTTACATCATTATTTAGATTGTGTCACGTGGCAACACAACATTGGACAGTTTAAAAAATACTATTCACGCTCAACGATTTTTGAAACAGAGAAAACATCAAATTTGATGTAAGAAAAAGAATGCACATTTAGTATTATTGTAATATATATAATTGTAGTGGTGGTGTTTTTTTTTCTTCGAAATTTTGACCATTTCTCAATTTGTTTGTCATTCATATGTGAAGGGACAACGCTAATCTTCCCGTTATAGTTCCAATTTATGTGTCCTTGAAAGGACTATATAACTATATTGCAATTTTTCATTGAAGTACAATGCATAAATTTTTTGCGACTAATATTTACAAATCCCACAAGAAGTTATTCTCATATGTGATGGAAAGGACATATACTTTGGTTTGCCTTGCTTCAATAGTCTTTAGTATCTTACTTTCTTGTTTTTGAATCCGAATTTCTTTATTTTTAATCACATATTTTACGAATAATTAAAATTTAGACTTCCAATAGTCAAACCCAGAAAATAAGTTCAATCAATATTAGAAACTAGAGAAAATTACATTTATGGTTCGTTTGATGGATATTATTAAGAAAATAATGTATTCTAAATAGAAATATGATGAGATATATGTGGCTACAAAGTAAGGAAAAATCATTGATGTGATGAAAAATATTATTTTATTGAAAATGATATTTGAAATAATGTATTTTTAAAGAATATGTACCAAACATGGACTTAAATTTGGTAATCAATATTACATCTAGTAACCCAAAACACTAATTATTTGCTTAATACCCATTTGTAAACATCCAATAATCAAATTAGTTTTATATTATCCTCGGAACTTATTGGTTTCAACGACCATTAATCAACATTCTTAAATAGTAAAGATACGTTCAATGCTGCTACGATCAGATTTGAGAATTTCATGATCCGAACTAGAAACCTAGCTAGGGACGTCTCATACAAATTTTATCTTGTTAATTCGTAATTTTGCTATATAGTAAATATTTTCATACCAAGCTACAGTGTTATTGTAAATCTTCGAGAAGAGCTCTCCAAAGAACTTGAGAAATCAAACCGAGTTTCGAGGCACATTATTGAGTCATTTTCTTTTAGATGTTATTTGCCTCCATTACGATGTGATATATACTATGAATTAAGCCAATATGACTCTAAAATGCAATATGACAAAACATGCTATCTGCATTGTACACAAACGAAGATAACCTCGAACACAAAGAATTGATAACTTATATGAGTCTTATTCTGTCTCTGTAGATTGATAATTAAAATAAAACTGATAATTGAAAACATAACGATTACAAGAAAATAAATTAATATGCATGAGATTTAATGAATTGTGATGGAAACATAATAAAATCTCACGATCACATTCAATATAATTAAATCATATATGCGTTATTATCCTTAAATCTAGAAAAGCCAATTCGATAAGAAACTACACTCTAAATCTGAAGTTCTCATTTTTATTTATCGACTACGAACAAGTCTAAATTGTATCTATGTCTATTGTGAATATCATTAAACATCGCATATGTGCATATATTGTATTTGAATTGGAAATTTATTTTAAAACACGTGCATGAGTAAATTTATTTTATTATCCTCGAAAAATATATATACACAATGTAAGTATCCCCGACATATATCTCTTGCCTTAATTCAGAAAAAAAAGAAATGAAAAAAACCTAAAATTAAAATAAAGAGAGAGAGAGAGAGAAAAAATTCTGGTGGTATAGATACAGTTGTTGTATGTATTTTGCCGAGTGCATGGGAACGCTAGCTGTGATCGATGAAAATTAAGCTGTAGAAAGGAATAACGCGTTAGAGAAATAAATTCATTATATTTTTTTATCCTTAAAAAATTATTGAGATAGATAGGAAAAGTAGATGATATGTTTTGCACGTCAAATTAAATATGAATATATAGTATAATTAAATATCTATAATCTATCAATTAATTGTTTACGAATTAGATACTTGTTCTCTATTTGACTAAACAAAAATTCATAGTTAAGTTGAAAAACTATTTTTTATATTTTTTTTCCTGAAAAAAAATACCAATTTTCTCCCATATTTTGAATGTTCGTAGAATGTAACATTAATTCATTTTCTGTTTCCAGACGTGGCTACCTAATAAATAATGTTGCTCCATTTCTACTCATAGAAAAGAGAGGGGGTGGGGGAAGTTAATTAGGTTAAAAGTAATATTGTATTCCCTCATCATTATGATAGCGTTTCTAATGCAATCGAGGATTATTTTTGTGACACACAAGTAAAAATAGACATTTAAAAAAAATCACTCTCCAATGCAAGCAACATAATAGAGAAAAAAAATACACAATGTATAAAGTTTCATTAAAATGATTCACATATGTCAGTCTTGTGTCATATCTAGTGATCTGCACCACTGTCCTATTTGGAGAGATTTCACGTGTTGGTGAATTTGGCAACAGCGGGTCATCATGACGCCTTAATTATAACTTGTACCATATGCCATCATTACTCTTTTAGTCTTTTTTGATAGGTCGTAACCGATGATGTGAACGTTACAGGAGATGACGCATTGATTATAACTTATACCATATGTCATCATTACTCTTTTAGTCTTTCTTAACAGGTCGTAAATGATGATGTGAATGTTACATGATGACACTTTTCAATCTCGTCATGACGGTATTTCCAAATAACGTCTCTTATGGTCTCTTATGGGTCGACCTTCTTGGATGGATCCCCTAGGGTGACCTCTAGTACTGAATTGTCATTCCCTTTCTTCACAAATAAGTTATTTAAATTGCTTTGAAGGGAGCCCTCGATGATTCAACGTGACATTTTCATATTGTACACCACATAGATTAAGAAGCACTCTCCATGATTTTGATCCACAGTATGTTCCCATCTATTGACTAAGTAAATAATTATCAAGAATGGAGTAATCTTCTACTTTGATAATGCCCGCCTTTTCGAAGAAATGAGAATACAAATGAAATAAACTTGAAAAAATGGAATTGCAAAAAAGAGTTCTTTTTTATTCTTTCTTTCTTATATACTTTTTTTTTTATTTAAAGAGAGAATTCACGTCATAATGCATGAACTAATACAATGTCTAATTCCTTTTCGTAATAAAAAATGATGTCGAAATAGCTATCAGATATTTATAAAAACACTCTTTTTTTTTCATTCCATGAGAAAGTAATTAATCAACAAAGAAAATAAAATTTCTTAAAAGATGAGATAATTTCATAAACACTTTTATTTATTAGAAATATATATTTCTTATAAAGAGCGGACATAATTTAATTGGTCTAATTCGGGACCTTATGATACGAGTTTGAACATCTATCTATCCTATAAATATATCAAATCAATAATATTCTAAGGTACTTATATTTATTCGCGACCTCCATGTGTGAAAATCTCTTGTATGATTCTAAGCATGTTGAGGGTAAATTCTCGAGTTACTAAAAACGATTATTATCAATACATGCTAAGAATCAATTGCTAAATTCTTTTGACAACCTTTCCGCTGAATATACAAATATTTCCTCTCTTTACACAGCACCAAAGTAGAAAATAAATATTGCATAAAAATTGATTATCATTTTTTCATTTTCATTGTAAGTTAGAGAGAAAAAAAAAACCCTTTCCATTTAGAAATAAAAAATCAAAACATATTCTGTTTAACAAAATTGAAAGGAAAATAACAACTAAAAAAGTAGCACAAAACAAACTGCAATCACCATTGACGGTTGGTCCGAGAAGATGGACATCTCTACCTAATTGCATTTTATCAATTCTTGAAGCAAACGAAGACGTTGCACTCTTGCTTCAGATCTCGTCTTTCCCCTTCCATTTCTGGTCTGAGCTCATTCTTTCTTATATATTCCCTCCCTGTCCCCATTCCTCTCCAGTTCGATTCTAGATACGTGTATATATAATATATGCTTTTTATACGCGCTCATTCAGTTGGATCGTTTTATTGGATTTGAGGTTATGGCGGTGGCTCCCGGACCTGTGACCCCTGGGCAGGTTGGTTTCTGCTAATATTTTTAATTTAAGTATTTATTTTCTATTTATTTTAAAAAAATTTTACCCATTTTTTGTTGTAATGCGGATGAAAGTGAAGTTGTTGGGTTACTGATTTTCCGTTTAATTGGATAATTTGAAATCAGTATTGTAATAGATCTTTGGAGTTGGATAAAATTCATTTTGTTTTTGGCTTGCATTTAGGCCCGTTTGACATGATTTTTAAGAAGCCAAAGCTGCTTTTGGATCCGTTTGACTAATTGCTTATTCTACGAAAGGTTGTAGAAGAAGCTGATCCAATATTGCTTTATTTGAAAGCACTTCCAGAATAGGAAGCTTTTTTAGAAATTAGTTTTCAAGCAAAAATTAAGGTCACTTCCTCAATGAGTTCTTCTACTGAAAGCAAAAGTAAAAGCAAAAGCCACGTCAAATGGCCTTTAGTCCTTTTCAAAATTTGAATGAGATGTGTATCTTGTGTATATCATGTTGATAATTGAAATGGAAGTAGTGACAGTTGAGTTTAATATTGATCAGTGTTGTTTTTGATTAGCTTATTATTGAATCGAGTTAGTAATATTATGATTATTTTGTCTGAACTGTGCTTTGGTAAATTCTATTTATCATCTATTTTTACATTTTTACTGGTGCATATTCTTCATATGGTCCTTAAGGGCTGAAATTCGACCTTGTGACGATCACATTATTGCCGCAAATAGAAACAGCTAAAAGCTAGAAACTTGACTGGGTGAAGACAAAACCAGGAATCTAGAAAAATTAGTAGTGCATCGAAACTTGTACAATTAATATTCTGGTTTTTTGTTGTCGGCCTGTTCTTAATATGTCTCAACTTGAAAATAAGTTTAGAATGAAAGAAACTAGATTTAAGTATAATTTTCAATTAAAGAATCTCTGGTGTATTTCACTTATAAGCCATTGCTTGGTCCCATTGTTTCTTAATTACATTTTTCTCTCTTATTTTCAACCACACATTTTCAACCAAATAATATTACTCGCAAACCCAAAACTTTTCCTTATTTTTTAACCACACATTCTCCATCAAAATACTATTCCAAAATGCATTTTGGGCAAAAAAAATTGGGCTCAAATAATGAATAGAACCTACAGGCTACTGAATGACCTAAGATGTTTATTTTCTTTGATCAGAATAAGCATAAATTAAGACCAATATGGTAAAAATGCCATCTGATTTAGGACTTCTAAATCATTATATACGTTTTGTCTCTAAAGTTGACTTGTGCAGTAAAATGTAAATAAATCTGAAATCCATTAGTGTGTGTTTGAATCTCATTAAAATGAGAATAAAATTTTTGGAATAGTGATTGATGGGAGAATGTGTGGTGGAAAAGTGATGAAAAGTTTTAGATTTGTCTGTAATATTATTTTATTTGGAAAATGTGTGGTTGATATGAAGAAAGAGAAAAAAATGAGAATGAGAATGAGATTAAAATGGGTGTCAAACAGGGGCTTAATTTCATCTGATATGAGCACTTGTCTTTATGCCAAAAAGAGCTGTTGATCAGCCTGACAATGGACTCAGTTCTTTTGCTTCAGTAGCCTCTTGCAGATGTCTCAATCTTTATAAGTTAAATGGAAATTCTCATTCCAAACAGGAAAGAAAATGGCAAAGGTTAATTGAGTTCAGCCTTCATTTTCAATTGTCCTTTGCGATAAAATGTTTTTTTGCAAGATCCGTTAAATCCAGCAGCAATATATTTCCTTTGTCATCTTCTACAGTGTCTGCATACTTTTCTTTTCATCTTGTTAGACCCTGCTTACATGTTATTACTATTTTCTTAAAGTACTTGTGGTATACATACAGTGAAATCTTTACTTTTCATGCCCCAGGTGTCATTTCTTCTTGGAATCGTTCCAGTCATTGTTGCATGGCTGTACTCTGAGTGGTTGGAATATAAGAAGTCACCATCCCCGTCTAAAGTGTAAGTGTCACTCCCGCACGTTCCCATTGCCCCTTTACCTCTTTCATTAAGACCCAAAAGCACTTGAGGTTATGTGAAACTTACGAGATTATTGAATTATATATCCCTTACTCTGTGCTTTACTTTTCTGGGCTGCAGTCATTCAGATAATAATTTGGTTGAACTGGAGAATGAAACAATCAAAGAAGATGATAGGGCAGTGTTATTAGAAGGAGGTCTTTCAAAATCTGCATCTTCGAAGTTGTCCACTCCATCCGTTAAAACCAACTTAATTAGGTTGATGTGCTATTAAACTTATAGCATCTATTTTGGATTTCTTTTTTACTTGTGTTTTCTTTCTTACTTTATACTCTTCTTGACTTCTAGGTTTCTTTCAATGGAGGACTCATTTTTACTTGAAAATCGAGCACTATTAAGAGCGATGTGAGTTTTGTAATATTTTTTACTGTACTTGCTTAAAGATTCTATTTCATTCTTTTTATAACCGATATCGCAATTTTGTGTAGGTCCGAAATAGGGGCTATTCTGTTCTATTTCTACATATGTGACCGTACAAATTTTTTTGCAGATTCCACCAAGGTGCTCTTTCTTTTTCTTAGTTCTTTCTAAAGTCAGAATTTATGAACCTTTTAATAGAGAATACACTGTGAACTACTTCTCTTCATATCTATATTCACGATCTACATGTTGCAATAGCAATGCATGTAACAATTTTGAGCATTAGCGTTTCGTGGATCATCTTTTTGCCAATGATAGATCTAAATACCGGTCTTTGTGATCGTACTCTTGTTGTATACCTGTAACTCTCTCTGGAGATACAAATGGGGGAAGAGCTAAGAATTGGTACTTCAACTAGCGTTTTGATTTGATGTTTTAGTATATTAATGGGTCCCTGCACATTTCTCCAACAGGAACTTTTGAATTCCTCTAACATATAGCTTTATGCGGCTCGTTCAGTATAAAGGACAATGCAATCACTCATACTCTTTCCATGTTGTTGTTAATGCCATGCCTTCTATTTTGGAAGTCCCATTAATTGAGTCCAACTTCAGAATAGCCATGGTACTGTTTGTTATTTTAATGCCTTGTTCCATAAAGCAATGACCATGTCACTGTTGTCTTAATTTTTAAAGCCACTTATTATATAGCAAATTTGGAATACTTTTAGCTAGGACTGGGCGTGGGTTGGGTCGGATTTTGATCCAACCCAAACTCAACTCAACATGGTCAGTTTGATATAAAATCAACCCAACCAAACCCAACCTAAACCGATCACGCTTGGGTCGGTTTGGGCTTGGAACCAATTCAAGTTGGATCCAATTTTTTTGTTAAACTTGGACAATTTTTTTGAAGTTTGAAACCGTTTAAAAATCTTCGTTGTTTTTAACACATAAGGATTTCTTTCTGAAAAAATAATGTATAAATAAGTTTGAAATTATGGAACATTTTCTTTTTACAATTTTTTTGAAATTTATTCATTTCATTATCACATCCTTAAGCTGCTATGTTAAAAAAGGGAAGTTTGTACATTCTAAGTCCTTCTCTTATCTTCACTATTGTGTCTATTTAGATTTTTCCATTTTGGGTGTTAAATTTTTAATTCATTGGGTTGGATTGGGTTGGGTTTTAATTCATAACCTTAGACCCAATCCGGCCTCAAATTTGATTTTCTAGGTTGGTCGGTTTGAGCGGTTTGGGTTAATTTTTTTCCAGCCCTAGTCTACAGCTACCATCAGAATCAATACACTGTAACATCAAGTTGGTTTCCTCAAAGTTGACTTTGAGCTTGGATGGAAGGAGTACATTACTACTGTAGAATATTTCCTGCAAAAGTACATTATTATGAGGCCTTAATTTCCATTAAATTTGTTGATATTGTTGCTGCTTATCTTTCCCAATTATTTTTTTCTTTTTTCTTTGAGATATATTTTTCGATCTCATGCTAACAGATAGTGTAATTCTTATTTAAAATAGAGTTTATCAAATGCTTTATACTAAATAGTTTTGTTGGCTTTTTTCCCTCTTGAACAGAGCTACAACCGTGATCTTTTCCTTTTCCTATACATTCTTCTTATCATAGCTTCTGCAATGACTTCTCTCAAGAAACACCATGACAAGTCAGCATTTTCTGGAAAAGCCATATTGTATCTTAATCGCCATCAGACAGAAGAGTGGAAAGGATGGATGCAGGCAAGGATTTTTTTTTCACAATGCATTCCTGTATTTTGTTAATGCTTGGGGTATAGGTAGGAGAAATTTTTTAATACAGATGCTTCTTTCATAGCATCCTTCTCCATTCCACTCAGAAGGACAAAGAAAAATGCATACACATGCCTTTGTTGTATATTTTTGTATTCTTGTTTATGTGCTTCGTAAGTTATCTCAAGACATTTTATGACATTTGTTTTATGCATGGAAGTTAGGATTCTTTCTGCACTTTCAGTTTTAGCTTTCCCTATGTAGATGCTGAATGACAGTAGCTGGTATTAAATTGCCCATATCTGCTACTGTCTAGTCTATTATCTCTACCCACAAAGTTTCTGAGATCGTATGCTTTTCTTTTTATGTTGCCATCAGGTTCTATTTTTAATGTATCATTACTTTGCTGCAACTGAGATGTACAACGCAATTCGCATTTTTATTGCTGCGTATGTCTGGATGACTGGTTTTGGAAACTTCTCCTATTATTACATCAGAAAGGATTTTAGTCTTGCTCGATTTACTCGGGTGAGTCTAAAATTGCATCATTTCGTTTCCCTGTACCCCTCAAACAACAAAATTTGCATTGGGTAATTTACCTTTCACATGTTTTAGTTTCTCTATCAGGGTTCTAAGTTTAGATTGTTTCCTCTCTGCAGATGATGTGGAGGCTTAACTTTTTTGTGGCCTTCTGTTGTATTGTTCTGAACAATGACTACATGCTGTACTATATCTGCCCAATGCACACGCTGTTTACTCTCATGGTGTACGGGGCCCTTGGTATTGGGCATAACTATAACGAGATAAAATCAGTGATGGCTTTGAAATTTTTTGTGTGCTTTGTTGTGGTTATCTTGATATGGGAAATCCCTGGAGTTTTTGAACTTGTCTGGAGTCCTTTCACTTCTTTCTTAGGTACGCTTTCCTTCTTTTGTGTTTTCGTTTTTCTGCCTTCTGTCGATGGATTGTACTTTTCCAACATAGTTGGCCTTGGAAACTGTTAAGGTCTGTTCTCTTTGCTGTTTTCAGGTTATTTTCAGTTTTCAGTTTTCGAAAACACTAAAAACACATTTACTTACCTATTTTTAGAAACGAATTTCCAAAAACGAGTTAAAAATTTACAAAGAAAACAGAAAACACCAAAAAGTCGCCGTTTTCAGTTAAAACCAAGCCAAAACTTCATTTTTTTATTTTTGAAAATAATTTTTCAAAATGACAAAAAGAACGCATTTTTCAGCAAATTCAAAATGGACACTTAAAATACAAAACTCCAAATGAATTTAAAAACTTAAAACTAAAAACTGAAACACAAAGAGAACAACCCTTTAGGTTTCACTAAAAGCATCCAAAATCAATTTGATTACTCACTTTAATCTGTATAAATACATGTATACTCCCTTCCTTCCTCTGTGCGCGTGTGAGCGTGTGTGCGTGTGTGAGAGAGAGAGAGAATATCAACTTGTTTAAACACCTCTTTTTTTTTTCTCAACAACAGGGTATACTGATCCTGCAAAGCCAGATCTTACTCGATTGCATGAGTGGCATTTTAGATCTGGGCTTGATTGTTACATATGGATCATAGGAATGATCTATGCCTATTTCCATCCCACAGTACTATCTCTCACTTTTGAACTTCTGCAGTTAATTCTTATTCACTGAACATTAAAATTTGAAAGATTATATCATTGCAGGTTGAAAAGTGGATGGAGAAATTGGAGGAGTCTGAAACCAAGCGTAGACGCACAATCAAAACATCCATTGTGGCAGTTGCCTTGATTGTAAGTTAACCTATAAGGTTGTTGGTTAACTGATATGGGCTTGTATCGAAATGATAAAGCGATAGCTTATTTGTTTCTTATCTGATTTCTTGCCATTCTTTCTTAGGTTGGCTATTTATGGTATGAAGGTATATACAAGCTGGACAAGGTTGCATACAACAAGTACCATCCCTACACATCATGGATACCCATAACGTGTGTACTGAAATTGTGTCTTGATTTAATATAACCCGAGTTCTTCAATTCCAATGTCATCCTTTTCTTATTGAGGAAGGAAAGACTTCCCAATTTTTTTTTATCTAAAACATCTCCTTTCTTAATTGCCTTCTTTCTGCTACAGCGTATATATTTGTTTGCGGAATTTCAGCCAGCATATCCGGAATTTTTCTTTGACCCTTTTCGCGTAAGTTTTTGTTTCATTTCTTTGTCTAAGTAATCTAATTAAAATTGCTCTTTCAGTTGCACAAATTGTTAGGTTTTTATGCTAAAGCTCATTTGATGATATATTCATGGTGCTTTAATAGTACAAATGCTCTGTTCTATCAGGTGGCTTGGCAAAGTTACTTTGGAAACGTATATTTCCCAGTTCCACATCTGGCTGAGGTGGGTGCACTTCCCCCTTTTTTTGGGTTGCTTACACTAGTTTTTGAAACGCTGGTGTAATTTGACCTCTAATGCTTGCATGTGTTGTCTGTAGATTTATGTACGCCTGTATACAAATACCCTTCCTGGGGTGTATATATATATATATATATATATATTTCATCAATCATCTCCATTTGTGCATGGATTATGCATGTCTTAAATTTATTGGGGTGACAGTAAGCAGAATGTGAGAACCGTAAAAAATAAAAAATTTCAATTATTAGACGGTTCATGTTTTTCTGACCAATATGAAAATACAATTGAAGTTAATTTTGTGAGGCATCTCATATGCAGATCAAATATACCTAATGGACAACCCAAATGGCTACTCTCTTTCATCCCAGAGTATCCTTTGCTTAATTTCATGCTCACAACTTCCATTTACATCTTGGTGAGTAAATCTTCACTTCATCTTTGAAATGAAGTTACTAAAATATTTAATTTTTTTTTACGCAATTCATCTTTTATTTTCTTTTACCACTTGCAGATATCATATCGGATTTTTGAACTGACCAACACGTTGAAGTCAGCTTTCATACCCACGAGAGACAATCGAAAGCTACTTAACAATTTTGTTGCTGGAACCGCCATTTCTGCATGTTTATATTTCATTTCGTTCATTCTTCTTCAGATTCCTCATTAATCGGTAAGTTCTTTAATGCCATTTACATTAAAACTGCACATGAAGCACACTTTGACTGATTTTAGAAACCAAATATTGGATTTTCAGTGCGATACTGTTTTTAATCACATGTTGCATTCCGTGTTCTGATAAATATTCCTTTTCATATTGTCTTTTAACTCCAAAAAGAATACAATATGGTTTGTCCAGGTCCGAAAATTTAAAAGTGGTAGATGCTCAGTAGAAACATTTCGTGATGGACATAAGAGTGGAATATACACGGATATTTTAGAACGGAAGGTCTTGCTTTCAGACCTAGTAGTGTGGCTAATGTTTCAAACAATTTCGTGGAATATCACATACAATTGTTGCAATTCAGTCACAGAATGTATCCAGATTAAGCCTCAGAAGTTTGACAGAGAAAAATAGCAGTCACGGAAGAGGGTAACATTTGTAAAATCGTGGACTTCCATGCTTGATTCATATTTTTTCCCTCGTAAATCCCTTAATGTTGTGAATCAATTTTGAGAAAAAGATGTAGAAACATTTACATATTAGTTGCTTAAGCATTTTTTATGTGGCAAATGTGTCATTTTAAATTTTCTGGAACCTGAGTAACTTGTTCTTGGCAGCATTTCATTTTTGTATTATTTACGGGATTCTATTAGGATATATACATTACTGTTAAGGGTTATACCCCGCATCGACTAAAGATGATGACAATACTCAAACTTGAACTATTCTTCAATCGAAGTCAAGCATTTTAAGATAGATTCTCAACTTATACATTGTTTGGTAGAAAATTAAAATTTAGATTTTAATTTAAATCAAAGTTAATAATTAATTTTAACCACATATTTTATTGGTCTCACAACTTTTCTACTACACATTTCATCAACTACTATTAAAATCTATTAAAAATCTGCTTTTAATCTCCATCAGGGCTCAGTAATAACTTATGAGTTAAAGAAGCCACCAAGGAAAAAGGCCATCTTTCAGTTAGTAAAAAATAGAATACTTATGTTACTGTAAAATGATTATCAAAATTCTTGATCAATAGAGCCTTGTGCGAGTGTTTGTCTTCTAGTGTCTGTTCGAATTGCATTGAATTTTATTCAGAAAATTTGCAATTCGATCAAGAAAGTGACTTTAACCTGCAATGTTAAACAAATCAGAATAAACGAGAGAATCCAAAAAATGAAAAAAAAAATAAAAATATATATGTTTGATATGATCAAAGATGGCATCGTCTGCTCTTCAATTTGCCGCCTAATTGCTATCCAAAGCCAAAGGCCTACACTATTGACGTGGACAAAAAGATGTGCCATATTTTGGCTTCCAATGCACAATATATTATGTTGTATACAATGGTGACAAAATACAATTCAAACGAGTAGTACTGGGACGGGAATGGTGATAAATAAATATTGCGGTATCTTATTCTTTATGTCGCTCCATCTTTAAAAAAATAATATTATTAAGGAGTAATTCAAGCTCTTACATGTCATTATTGTTTTCTAATCTATCAAATATCAAATTATATCCTTAATATGCATATACAATATGGTAGCTCGAACGAACAAGATTGTTGTTTCTAGCTTCAAAACGGATCATATTCCTTGTTTTAAGCTTCAAAATTGATGCCGTCTGATCCTACAACTAAAATAAGTAGGTCGAGCCTTGTTATCTTTTAATTATTTTCTTACACTTTATTAGGGAGCATTTAGTCTTTAATTATGTATTAGAATTTTCAATTTTAGTCATTATCTAGATTTCAGCCATTTCGTTAAATAATGGTTGTAGGCTATTTAGTTTTTTTTTAATTGAAATAAAACTTAATTATTTAGATTTTCTTCACTTTTTAATTTAAAATTGTATTCTTGCATGAATCAATTATTTTTTAATCAAATCAATTATTCGATATTTTTGCAAAAAAAAATGTATTTTTATACTCCCTCCGTCCCAATTATATAGACTGAGTTTCTTTTTCTCTTGTCCCAAATATATGCTTGTTTTCTAATGTAGAATATTTTGTCATGTTCTTTTACCAATATACCCTTATTAAATTTTCCTCACTTAATATGTCGACTTCTTGAAATCATCCAAATACACACATTTCCCACTTCTTAAAAACATGNCCAAATACACACATTTTCCACTTCTTGGAAATATGGAACAAGTCTCATTTCTTCTTCTTCTTCTTCCTCTTCAAATTCTTTATTAGTTCCAATAATAATTTAGTTTTACATAATAAAAATGAAATATGGGTAAATTAGGAAAGATCTTGATAAAAATTAATTTTTCAAAGATATTAAAGAAGATTTCTTAATCCGTGTGAAAAACGAAACAAGCCTATATAATTGGGACGGAGTGAGTAAGTTTTTTGTTTGTCACAATTATTGCTTTCACCTACCTCAAGTACCAAGTTTTAATTTAAAAGGTCAATAATTTAAGAAGAGGAACCCATGTCTGACCCTCGACACCCTTGTAATTGGATGATGATCCTTATCCTGCTTTGCTTATTTGAAGCCCACTTGCAATCGCTCATGATTGAGGGCAATTGAATAACAACACAAACAAACAAAGAAACAAAGAAACAAACGTGGATATTTAAGACTCTGGACAAGTTGAATCTTTGAAAGATATAGGTTAGGTTCTAGTCTTTATATAGAGGTCCGCCTCCCTTCAGTGTCAAGTTATTTTCAACACCAGTCTTTCCTTGACAGTCAGTATTTTCCATGGGAGAAGCTCCAGAACTGCTCTCAGGTATCACAGGTGAGCAAGTTGTTATTCAGAATTAATTTCCTCAAGTTCAGATTTTTTTTTTTTTTTAATCATACTGTAGCTATGTTGCATTCCTCTCTCCTTCGGCTTGTTCTACCGATATCACATCGTTGGACGAGAATGTTTTGATGTAATAATGTTAAAAAACTATTCTGCTCATGTCTGATCAGAAATTGTGTTTTCCAAAACTTAGAGTACCATTACCAGAAATTGTGGCTTTGTTAGGCATGGTTTTGCTAAGCTGATTGATGCAATTGCAGAATTCGAATAATTTAAACTAATTAGAATATTTTTTAGTCCGTGGATTGACCTTTCGGTTTCTAAGGACCATTTCTTCTGTTATAATTTTTCACTACTGATAGTTTGTGTTGTCTTGTGGAACCTAATTATTGTCGTGGAGTTTATATGCCGATCGACATTTGTTAGGACTTTGTAATTATCGTTGAAGAGAAACAAGTTAGAGAAAATTAATAAGGCGTGCGTGTTTTTTTTTTAAACATTTTATAGTGAATTATTATTGCGGCAGAAGATAACGTGTTCTTGTGTCTCTATTTTCTTTGTGCAATTTTGTATTATTCAGGGTTTTTAATTCTTAACACGTGTTTCACCAGGTGGTGCTGAGGAAAAGGCTGAACAAGTAATCTCACCAGGAAACATAAACCAGGATCCTCAAAATCCATTCTTCCATTGCCTCAAGCAATACAAATGGTGGCTTCAAATGGCCATTTTCACCCTCTTCGTCCTTGCTGGACAGTCACTGGGCATCCTATTGGGTAGATTGTATTACAACAATGGCGGAAACAGCAATTGGATGGCTACATTTGTACAATGTGCAGGATTTCCAATTATCCTACCATTTCTATGCACCCCAAAATCCAAAAATTCAAACCCAGAAATCAGCAGAAAAAACCCTTCCACCTTAATCCTTGCTTTAGTTTACATTTCCCTTGGAATATTTCTTGCAGCAGATTGTATGCTGTACACAATTGGGCTAAAATATCTCCCAGTTACTACCTATACTTTAATTGGTGCTAGCCAATTGGGATTCAATGCCCTTTTCTCTTATTTCCTCAATAGACAGAAGTTTACTCCTTATATACTGAATTCTTTAGTGCTTCTCACAATTTCCTCCATACTTCTTGTATTCCAAAATGATTCAGATGACTCGAAAAAAACCACGAAAGCAAAGTACGTATTAGGCTTCGTATGCACTATTGCTGCATCTGCTGGTTATGCATTAATGCTGTCTATAACCCAGCTTGCCTTTCAGAAGATCATTAAACGTGAAACCATAAGGGCCATAATTGACATGTCACTCTATCAAAATATAGTAGCAACATTTGCTATTTTAATAGGGCTTTTTGCAAGTGGGGACTGGAAGAATTTGAATGCAGAAATGGAGAAGTTTAAACCTGGGAAAGTAGCTTACGTCATGAACTTGGTTGGGACAGCAGTTTCTTGGCAAGCTTTTACTGTTGGTTGTACTGGGTTGATATTTAAGGTTTCTTCATTGTTTTCGAATGTGATTAGTATGCTAGGTTTGCCTATTGCTCCAGTTTTTGCAGTGATTTTTCTTCATGAAAAGATGACTGGATTGACGGGTATAGCAATGGTGTTGGCCATGTGGGGTTTTGTTTCTTATATGTATCAACACTATCTCGAGGATCTGAAGACGAAGGCTGAAAATAAACCTTCCAATGATGTTTCTGAAGTTCCCCTGACCGAAACTAGTTAGCTACTTCTCATGCTATAGCCATAAGTGGAATTGAGGAGATAAGCGTTGCACGATACCTTGCAGAGACATGCTTGCTACTGGATATGTTTATTTTTTAGTTCAGATTGCAAAAGCTGGTGGCAGTGTAAATAAAGCTCATGTCCAAGATAACAAGTTCAATACTTGGCATGGAAGGAAAATATCTGTTGTTTGTTCATGCTTGAAAAGCGACTTTTTTCTGCTTCTTTTCACGGAATATCATTTGAGCAGGGCCAGAGATCTTCATTTGATAATCTGCCATTTTGTACAGGCTAATAATAAACACGTACGTTGCACGTCTTATACATCGAATGAATGATATGCGTAGTATTTTTGAAGTACTATTACTATTTTTTTTAAAGTAGCTGAGGTCATTGATATTGTTAAAGAAAAAATTAAAATTGTAAACTATATATATATATATATTTGAAGTTGGTATGTTTTTTGTTATTTTATAGCATGGGAAAGAACTTTTCAATTGTAATCTTAAACAACGTAATTTGAAAATT
>CAIGRP010017881.1:0-11567 GCA_903798385.1 Fraxinus cuspidata
AGGTTTATTGACTCGGCTGGAGCTGGAAGTGAACGGGATGATTCAAGCAAGGATGACGTGCAAGGTAGTTCTACTGGTATGGTATGCAGGGCTAGGATATAGTTCACAGTTGCTGAGTATGCCCGAAAGGGATACGGCATGCCCGGCGGTGGCATGGGGTGTTCGGTTGGGACATTGTGGAAGAGTTGGAGAATGACTTGAAGAGTGGAAATTTAATTCTTTGTTAAAGAATTTGTGTCAAAGTGGAGTTTGTTACGTTTATGACAAAAATTCTATGTAATTTAGAAGTTTGTTGCATGAAGGAACCTTGTTTAATCTTGGTTTAGTATTCCAGTTTGAATAGGAATAAAATTTCATGGTGTTTTGGGAGTTTGATTGAATTAAGAACTTCTTCATCTTGGACTCCACGACTTAGAGACTTTACTTCTATAAATACTCTATAAGGTATAATAAAGAAGAAAAGGCTCACTCAAGAGAGATTATAACAATTAGATCATTGTGTAAACATTAGAAAACAAGAGAGAACTGTTTATATTAGATTGAGATGATCAAAATCTTATAAGACGATTGGTTGTTTCTTGATATGATAAATTCTCCTCTTCCACAATTTTCTTGATTGTTGTGTGATCCATTAAATTTCATATTGTCCATATTTTTCGTCTTTAATTATTTGGCCAGATTCTCAACAAGTGATATCAAAACGTTCTTGATATCGGATTAGTTCATAACAAAAACCATATATACGCCTTAAAGCTGTGAGACTAGACATGGACACATTAATCATTTTCCAAGTGTATAAAACAACAGCAAAATTCAACACCAGAAATTGCTTCCAAGCACTGCAACCGTAAAATTGGAGTGAAAAGAGACTAATATGCCTACTATGCATGTTAAATTGCAGAATCAAAACCAGAGAAAGAAACCCGGGAAATACAGAGAAAAGGAAGGAAAGAAAGAAGAAGACTGAAAGATGAAAATCACGTTTTTTATTGAATGAATTGATCCCTTGATTTTACATCATATTTATATAGGAAATTTACCAGCTAACTAACCAACTAACTAAACTAACCAACAAATGAATAACAAAAATAACAAAGTAACTAACTTAACTAACTTGAATTACAACTAACTAACTAACTTCCTTTTTCTAGCTGGTTTTTCTTTCCATTTTGATTTCTCTTCATTCCTTCTTATTTTCATGCTATCAATATGAGATGCAAGACTCCAACACGCCCCCATCAAGATGAGCATGTATGTTAATAATGTTCATCTTGCGAAGATTGTGACGAAAAAGGTAAAGAACTAAGAGGTTTTGTGAATATATCAGCTAGCTGAAGTTTGGAAGGAACATAGAAGATGTTAATGACTTTCATGAAATTTTTCCGAAACAAGATGACAATCAATTTGGATGTGCTTTGTCCTCTCATGATGAACTGAGGTTAGTAGCGATGGATAACGCAGATTTGCTATCCGTATAGAGTGAGGTTGGCTGAGGATGAGCAACGTGCAGATCCTGTAGAGCATAAAGAAGCCATTGAACTTCACACGTAATGGATGCAAGAGCCCTGTACTCTGCCTCTGCTGAAGAACGACTGATTGTTACTTGTTTCTTTGATTTCCATGAAATCAAAGAATTTCCAAGAAAAATTGCAAAACCAGTGATGCTTCGGCAAGTGTCAACACATCCTGCCCATTCGAAAATGCCTTGAGGTGTAAATTCGAATTAGGGAAGAATAAACCGTGTCCTGGCTTTTAGATACCTCAATACTCGAGTTGCTGCCTGGAAATGGCTGACGGCTGGGGATTTCAGAAATTGGCTGAGAACTTGAACTGAAAAAGCAAGGTCAGGTCTTGTGATAGTTAAGTACAACAGCCTACCAACGAGTCGACAATAGCTAGAAGGATCTTCATACAAGTTTGAATCAGACGCAGAAAGTTTGAGAGTAGATTTCATTGGGAAAGCACCTAGTTTTGACTCAAGAAAGCCCGTGTCTCCATAGCGTATTTCCTTTGGCACGAAGAGATGCCAGTTTTTGATCTTGCAACTTCTAATCCAAGAAAATATTTGAGCTGGCCAAGGTCTCTGATAGTAAATTTATTGTGTAGAAATGACTTTAATTTCTGGATTTCCATAAGATCATCACTGGCTAGAAGAATGCCATCCACATATACCAAGAGAGCAATGAAAGGACAAGCAGATTTCTTGATGAACAAAGAGGATTCTGAGTTTCCTTGAACAAAACCATATTCAAGAAGGGCAAGAGGTAGCTTGGTAAACCATTGCCTAGAAGCTTGCTTGAGACCATATAGACTTTTTAGGAGCTTACAAACAGTCTGATTACCCTTTTCAGCCATGCTAGGCGGCAATTCCAAGTAGACTTCTTCATAAAGGTCTCCGTGTAAAAATACATTGTTGACATCTAGTTGATGAAGATGCCAATTCTTGATTGCAGCCACAACAAGAAGTCGAATGGAAGTGATTTTGGCAACTGGAGAAAATGTATCAAAGCAATCCAGCCCTTCCTATTAAGTGTATCCATTCACCACTAAATGTGCTTTATAACGTTCAGTGGTCCCATCAGCCTTATATTTGATACCAAAAAACCCATTTACAACCAATGGCTACCTTGTCTTTAGGAAGAGTAACGAGTTCCCAGGTTTTATTTAACTCCAGAGCCTTAACTTCGTTTTGCATTGTAGCTTGCCATTCAAGTATTTAGGAGGCTTGTTGAAAGTTTTAGGTTCTAATGAGTTTGAGATGGATGCTGAAAATGCTTTATGTGATTTCGTTAGTCTATTATCAGAAATAAAGTGCTGAATGGGATAGAGTATTGGAAGATGAAGAACAGTTAGGAGAATGAGAAATCTGAGATGTAATACAAGATGAGTAGGTATTACCACAATAATAGTCTTTCAAATGAACAGGTGTGTGTTTAATTCTGCTGGATTTTCGGAGTGGAAAGGAAATGTCAGAAGTAGTGAATGGGGAATTAGAAGTGGTAGGTGGTTCTTGAATGTGTTGTGTGCTGGAATTGCAAAGAGAAGAAGGGGATGTGGAAGGAGATTGATCAGATAGAATTGGGACATATTGAACCAAAGGTAAGGATGAGATAGGAAAATGATATTCCTAGAGACAAATATTCTATTGGAGGTTAGGTTCATTAGTTTATATCATTTGAAGTCAGAAGGATATCCTAGGAATAGGCATTTCAATGCTCATGAGTCGAATTTTTGTCTATGTTGTGTCAATGTGGAGGCAAAGCAAAGACAACCAAACACTTTGAGATGGGAAAGATTTGGTGCTTTATTGAACAACATTTCAAAGGGAGTTTTATTTTGGAGAAGAGGTAAAGGTATTCTGTTGATAATGTGTGCAGCAGTAAGCACACAATCACTCCAAAAACTAAGAGGCATATTGGCTAGAAACATCAGTGCTCGGCTGTGCTTAAAGGGTGTTGGTGTTTTCTTTCCACCACGTCGTTTTGTTGTGGAGTTCTCACACAACTCCTTTAGTGTAATATGCTATTTTTATTGTAGAATTTGGTGAGAAGGAATTCAGAACCGTTGTCAGATTTTAAGGCTTTGATAAGGACAGAAAATTGGGTCTTTACCATTCTGCAAAAGGATTTTATTAAAGAGGAAGTTTCTGATTTTGCTTTCATCATGTAAACCCACGTACATCTTGTAAAATCATCCACTATAGTCAGAAAATACTTGAAGCCAGAATAAGAAACTTTGCCAAACGGCCCCTAAATGTCACAATGAATCAATTCAAACATTTTATTTGATTTATTTTGAGATATAGATAATGGAAGTTTCCTCTGTTTTGCTATAGGACATATTTCACATACATGAGTACAATCAATGTTGATAGATGGATCTATTTGCTTGAGAGATGGCAATCTTGAACTAGAAACATGTCCTAGCCTATAATGCCAAATATCTAGCTGTGAATAGGTAATAGCAAAGGCAGAAGGTGTGAGAATGATTTGCTTGCTGGACTGAGTCTTTAGGGAAGCTTGGATGAAATGATAAAGTCCTTTCTCAAATGCAATCCCAATCATCCTCTTCGTTGATTGGCCATGTAGAGTGCAGTGAAAAGCAATAAAGGTGAGGCGGAGATGTGATTGTGTGGTGAGTTTAGACACAGACAACAGGTTGAAGGAAAAAGTGGGAACACATAAGACATTGTGAAGTAACAGGGAATCAGATAGGCATACAGTACCAATATGAGATGCAGGGACTTTGACACCGTTGGGAAGATAGATAAATGCATTGGTGGATTGAGGTGCAGTGTGATAAAAGAAGGGGGGGAACAGATCATGTGATATGTTGCTCCCGTGTCAAGAATCAAAGAAGAATTGGACTTAAAAAGAAAAAGTAGATCCACAATAGGCAAAATGTGATACATTACCAGAGAAATGAGATGTGGAAGCAAAATTGACAGCTGATCTGCATTGTTCTGGGTAGGTGGATCAGATGATGTTGAATTGGCAAGTACCATCAGTTTTTAAAATTCTTCTGGAGTAAAAGAAAACTTTTGTTGCTCATTACAATTCTGACTGGAAGCTTCTTGATTTGCAAATGCAGCATGAACGGATGTGTTTCTTTTCCATTTTGGTCCGGTCCAGTTTGGAGGATATCCATGAAGCTAGAAACACTTGTCTATTCTATGTCCATTATACCCACAATAAGTGCAATGTGGACTAGATGCCTTGGACCTGTCCTTGAATGATTTTGGCTGATAAGTCTGTTGATTGGGGTGCTTTGCCATCAAGGCATCTGTCTCATTGTACATGCCAGCATTAGTAAGTTGTCTTTGGCTCTCTTCTTGAAGTAATAGTGAAAAGACTTTGGCCATGCTAGGTAATGATACCGAGAGGAGCAACTGACTTCTAATAGGTGCAAAAGATTCATTTAGCCCAACCAGAAACTTTAGCATATAATCAAGTTGTTGCCTAGTTTGCAGATAGTTGAACAACTCACAGGTGCATGATGCCATTTTGCCACACGTACATGTTGGGAATGGCCTATAACTGATATATTCATCCCACAGTCCTAAAAGAACTGAAATATTCAGTGATAGATGAAGATCGTTGACTTATACTGCTTAGGGATTTTTCAAGGTGAAAGACTCTTGGTCCATCACTTCTCAGGTACCTGGTTTTGAGTTCATTCCAGAGATCAACAGCTGATGCCACAAACAACAAGCTGTTTCTTATATCTTTGTTGATTGAATTCATTAACCAAGAGAGGACCAAATTGTTCGCACGCAGCCATGCCGTGTGATTGATAATCTAATCAGCAGGAGGAGGAGAAATTGTGTCATAAATGAACTTAACCTTGTTCTTGACTGTCAAAGCCATAATGGCTGATCGACTCCATGCGACATAGTTCTCTCCATTGTAAATTTCTGACACGAGTAAAGCACTAGGATTGTCACTAAGATGAAGATAATATGGACTTAAGGAATTGTCTGAAGGATTATGGAGGAATTTCTGGGAGAATTTTTTGAATTTGCAGGAGGATTTATGGATGAATCCTCAGAATTCATGTTTGGGAAATCAGTGTGGAAAATTCCAGATCAGAATTTCTGTAAAAGGGAATTAATTCTTGCAGATCACAAGCAGACGATGTTATGGAAGTATTTAGCTAGATAAAACTAGCTCTGATACCATGTTAAATTGCATAATCAAAACCAAAGAAAGAAACCAGGGAAATACAGAGAAAAGAGAAGAAAGAAAGAAGAATAAGACTGAAGGATGAAAATCACATTTTTCATTGAATGAATTGATCCCTTGATTTTACATCAGATATAATATTTATATAGGAAATTTACCAGCTAGCTAAACTAACCAACAAATGAATAACAAAAATAACAAAGTATTAACTAACTTGAATTACAACTAACTAACTAACTTCCTTTTCCAGCTGGTTTTTCTTTCCATTTTGATTTCTCTTCATTCCTTCTTATTTCCATGCTATCAATATCAATATGAGATGCAAGACTCCAACAATACATGTAGATAGCTAAATATTGTTTAACCTTAATCTAAATAACACCATTCAATTTTACCTTTTATGCTACCAAGATCACAAGGCACACATAAAAAATCTGCACTGAGTTAAACCCATTAAGTTTAACCTCAAAAATCTGTATAGTAACTCTAAGACAGTTGACCTCTTCGTTGAAAATTCTCTAGATCAATCCCCATTTTAATAACAGAATTTGACAATGAGCTCATAAACAAGCCAATTCGAGTTATATAACAATAACCATGACTTTTCTAACAGCATTTGCAATATATACCGCTTACCAATAAGAAGAGAAATAAAGAAAAGAATTTAGAACTCCAAACTTCATCCGCGATTTCTAATAATTCAGAAGTCTGACAAATACCAAGCTCATAGGGTTATAATTATTATTAGAATTTCACTTGACCTAATAGTCGCCTAAATTGCACTATTTTAACTGATTGCTTCAGCCGTTTAAAATCATTCATGAAATGTTCGTGAAGTCAATTTCAAAACAACACCAAGCGTGAATAAGCAACAAAAAAAACAAAAAAAAATCAAGTACAAATTCCAAACGCGACTAACCATATCTTATACACAATGCGAATTCCATAAAAAATAAAAACAGAATTTTAATAAGGAAACAATTGAAAAATCACTGACCGAAGAGCTGGCAAGCTTCGTGAACGCGATGAGAGGGCCATCGCAGATTCAGAGGAAGTTCGAGAAGTTTCTTCCAGTAATCGGAGGCTAGAGGGAACGATTTCTCCCCAATAAACTCTCCAATTAGATACTCCGCTGTCTCCTGTGGCCGCGCTCCTCCGCTCAGCAGCGGCGTCGATGGCACTCCACCCATTCTCCCAAGTACGCTATATAAACGTATCTGTGTATGTATAGGTTTATGAATATGTGTTGTGTGCATAAAAATGATGGAGATGTGGATCTGATAGAGGTTTTGAAGAGAGTTTGTAGAGAGAGGAAAAATATTGGGACAATTGCAGCAGCGGTCCCTAATATTTTAAATTTCTACAAATTTCATCCTAACTTTTATTTTGTATCAACAAAGGTTCTTAACATTTCATAAATGTGCAGCTGGAGTCCAAATGGATGGATTCATTTGACTGTTAATTAACCATAAAGTCAAAATTTGATTAATTTTGACCAAATTAAAAGGAAAAAATGGTAAATTTAAAATCATCACATTAAATAAATAAATAACCAAAGGAAAAAAATTGTTTCTTCTTCACCCAGCCCACCCCCAACTTATCCCCCACAACTGAAAATCAACCACCGACACCGACCAGCACCACTCATTGACGCCCACCCCCAAACCTCATCCAAAACCAAATCGTCGCAACCAAATCCACAGCCACGCCACCACCTCCGCTATTATCTTCCCCATTACAGAATGGAACCCAAATAAAAAAAATTAAAATCAACGAATCTACAAAAATCAACCTCCCTGTCATTGGCACCATCGACCAAATCGTTAGATCTACACATCACTAAAAAGTCCTCATTCCCCTCTACACATCCCACCTATGCCAGCCATAACTCCACCAGAGGTCGCTTGAAAAATCACCCAAAATCCCCATATCGCGAGCTTAAAAACTTATCTTCTGATCACACCCACCGTCGCGGACTATCACTGGTGGATTCCCACGATCTAGGCGTCCAGTATGATAATGGTATTTCAACAAAAAGGGGGGATAAACAATCGATGTAGCTTTAGAGATTTCAAATCCCGATCTTTAGGTGGGATGTGATTTGATTTATGGGTTTCATAGAGATAAATTTGATTTCTGGTTTCATTTTGATTTAGGGACCTTCGTTGGGACAAATTGAAGTTAGAATAATGTCTACAAAAATTAAAACAATTAGGGACCGCTGTTGCAATTTTTCCAAAAATATTTGGTATTTGAAGGTCCTTAATTGACTAAATTACCCTTCACCATCTCTGTCCTTTTTATTTTCTTTTTTCTCATATTCTAATAATTTCACTAGCATTAGTTTTTTGCCCTCGGACTTGTTGGGGTTGGGGGGTAACTCGACTGTTGGTTCATTGTCCGACCTATTGCCTCGGTTACAAGTCGATCTCTCAATCTTTAATAAGTAAGAATTTATTCTCCAACATTTCACAATCAATATAGTCTCCAAATTTGTTCAAACTTAACTAACATTACAAAGTTATATCTGCAAGATGCGTGATAATTTAATAAAATTGTAACAGTTGAATTTAGAGGAAATTGATTATTTTAATTTATTAAAAGGATGCAGATTTTGAACCAACTTGCTTCTACAACAGTGGATTTGAAAACGAATTACACAAATCCCCAAACAAATTAATTTACAAACAAATTTAATGAATGCAAGAAATGGACTCAAAAAATTAAAATGTCTTAGCAACAAGGAGAAAAGAAATAGACAAAATTAGAAACTTTACACAACAAAGATTGTCTTTCACGAGAATGTGTAATGTTGTTTTCTTAAGAGGATAAAGCGGTCACTTGGTAAGTCATTAGTGGGAGTTTCGCTTACGTTAATAGCTCATTCTGAAAGCTTTGTCGGTGAGAAATCCACGTGGCACATCTTACATGCCACAAGTCAAAGTTTTGTTGTCATTAGTAGTTGGTTTTAAAAGCAGAAATCCACGTGGCACCTCCTCCGCGAGCCCCCGCGGCCGGCCGTAATGGATTCGTCAGAAACTTTTTTTTTTTTTACAATAGATAAACTGTTTAGCTTATATAACTGTTATTTCATTCCATTTTTGAATGCCTCCTTCAGTTGAATTGGTTAGAGCTTATAATTCTTATAAGATGTCTCTGGTTCGATTCCCTAACTTGCAATTCATATATTTTCAGTTCCCCAATTTTTACCAAAATTAATGGCAATAGGGAGGGGGTAGTCGAACCCGTGACTATCCTTATCCTAAAAGATTATTAAAATCCTTATCAATATGACACTTGCTGAGTTTGATATTATTGTTAACATAATAATATATATTACGTTTTAATAGTTTTAATGCAATTGTAAAAATTCGAACTTGAACTCTTCCTTTAATTTTAAATTGGCCACAATGTCATTTGGTGAGTATTTTTAACTTACATAAAAAATTATATATGTTCAATTTGAACAAAAAAAAATTTATATTTAAATTTTAGGTTTTGATTCCCATTTTTTTCAAAATATATTTTTCTTTCTTCTTTTCAACCACACAATTTTCAATAAAATAATATTACACGTAAATTCAAAATTTTTTCTTATTTTTAAACACATTCTCCAGCAAATCACTATTCTATAATGTATTTTTTCTTTACAAAATTGGGCATCAAATGGGCTCTCAATATTTTATTGCTATCGATGACCAACGGCCGCCTATGCTGCCTTAAAATCCCGGATCCGCCCCTACACCTCTTACTTTCCACGAGTCAACAATCTGTCTTGCAAGTGAAGATAATCCTTAGCCAGATCTACTTCATTGACTATACGCTTCACACCCAATAACTTCACAAGACTCAACTATCACTCGGTGATTTCACTCGATTTTACTAGAAAATGACTTTTAATGGATTTGTAGCTTCTCATCCTACGGAGTTTATCGCCCTGAATCTCGAATGGTCCCATATCTTAACAATTGGATGTACTAGAAAATTATATTTGTTTGGACACATGATGATGCTGGTCACTTTGTACATCTTGCCTACGAAGATATGAATGTTGTTCTAAATAATTGTGCACCTTGCAGTAGGATTTGGTCCACCTAGGGGTAAGTGTCTAACCATACGTTGTGTTGATCGTTTAGCGAGTTGGCTATTCATCCTACATCAACTTTATCATTTAGGTGAGTGTCGTCTCTTTATAGATATTTAGTTTGAAATTGCCTCTACGGCCTTGAGATCGATAAACACAGCCTTAAATGATTGTGATCATGTTAGAAATAAGGTTGAGGATGGCCTTACGAAATATTGCAGTATCACATAATAAGAAACGTTAAAGATTGAGGACCTACAAAGATAAAATCAAGATGTTGACATTCTCTAATTGTGCGACTCTGGTTAATAGCGCACCTTTTGCTAGATTGTTACCATGTGGTTCACTTGTGTCATTTAGATGATGATTCTTGAATAGTTGCATAAAACACGTAGATTAAGAGTCATTAGTAACAAACATGAATACAACGTATTTCTCAGTTTAAATATTATCTCCTAGTCCTTTCTTCTTCTCAATAAATGACGTTAGAGTTACTTTGTACACTTTGCCATATTTATTCATGTTAAGGTACTTGGTGAATCTATAAGAGCGAGTGTTGAATTTCGAGAGTTACGTGAGTTCTTGTGTCATTTGGCTGAAATCATTTGGCTGAAATCAGTGGATTTCTTGTTATACTTCTAAACCTCCAATCTTGGTTGTGATTATTATGGGCCAGTGTAGAGCATAATTTACTTGGCGATCTCATCGGGTGATAGGCCTTGGTGCCTCAACATCCGGATCCAGTAAAAAACCTATGTTCTTTTTACAATATTTGCACTTTTGGTTATTTTTCACATTTGATTGAGTTGGATCAATATTATTAATAACTTTCATAATCAGCACTACTAAGATACAGTCTATATAAATTATATTATTATTATTATTATAAAATTTTCACATATAAGAATTTAAGATATGTCAAACTGTCTAAATTGAGATAACTTATGTTAGAATTTGGGTGTGACCCGAATTTCTTATTGAACTATTTAAAAAATTCTAATTGAAATGCACATCAAGAAAAATTCAATTTGGAATACTATTGGATTCCTATGTTGTTGAAGTTTTATTTTGGAAACTCATTGGGAGTTGAAAATTGGTATTAGACTTAAAGAAGAGTTCGGAATGAAGAAAACAACTTAAAGAGAGAAAAAAATGGCATAATGCCCAACGCCGCAGCGCCAAGCATAGGCCCCGGCGCCCTTGATTGGTTGTTTTGCCCCGGCACCTGGGTGCCACTTGTGTCTATTCCGGATTTTTACGTTTGTCTCTCCTTTTCATTTTCCACTCGATTTTTTAGCATCCTACTTCATCACAACGGTTTGGACATCCCCTACATGTTCCCTATAAATATTAGGCTATTTTATACAATTTTATAGAGTGAAAAAAATAATTACTACCTTTTAGGATCATTATAATATTTCTCAATTTTCATTATTTGTAGTGGAATAAAATCTCATAATTCATATGTCATATTTTCTTGTTTTCTTTTATTCTTTTGCTTGTGATCATATGCTTCATTATTGTATCATATAATTTCAACATCTCAATCTGGTGGTTGGTTTCATATCAAGTGGTATCGCGTAATAAGTGATCATTGAATTTCCAACAATTTGTATAAGAGATTTTGGGCATAATTAACATAACAACTGTAACACTTCGTAAAATTTAGAATAAAATTATATTTGTTTTATATAGTATTTTATTTTAATATTTAAAAAAATGAGGACTAAAATGATATATATTTTAAATTCCTATCTTATTTGAGCCAAATAATTATGTATAGATAGATGGATAAATGCTGA
>CAIGRP010017885.1:0-13233 GCA_903798385.1 Fraxinus cuspidata
AAAATACAGTCTATAAGCCTATTTGGTGTAATCTAAACTTAAACACATTATCATGGTTAGTATCAACGTATAGAAGTAAATCTCATTGCTAAGAAAAAATTTAATTGACTCAATATACTCATATTGAGTATAACTTTTTTTTTTAAATGAGTTTTATTTAGCATAAATTTATTAGTTTTTCATTTAGTTTTTAAGAACTTGAATGTTCTCAATAAACATAATGTCAAATTAGAACTTTCATCACTTCTCAAATTAGGTTGGAATTCTATACTCCCTATATACTTCCATCACTTTTTTCAAATTTCTCCATTAGTTTTTTGAACCAATAATAATTGAAATTAAATAACTCTTAACTCTCACTCAAAACTAAGAATCATTGAAATTATATAGTNATCACTTTTCTCAAATTTCTCCATTAGTTTTTTGAACCAATAATAATTGAAATTAAATAACTCTTAACTCTCACTCAAAACTAAGAATCATTGAAATTATATAGTTCTTAGATAGCTCCCATTCAGATAGATAGCTCACACTCGTAAACAGATTACTCCCACTTGATTCGAAGCTTAAATAATAGCTTACACTTATAAAGAGATTACCCCCACTTGAATCGAAGCTTAAAACAACTCTTATGTATTCAAAACTGATTCATCAATACACATAATTTCAATAATATTTTCCAAATTTTTCTCTCTTACTAAGAAAAATGTCAAATATCACATCTTCTGACTTGATATCTACCCGAAATTTCACTAATGAAGAAGTACCCTTATACTGTCATGTGTCTCAGAGATATACATATCGTTTTTACTGGACTCGTGTTTCCAAACTCATTATCAAGAACTTACAGAATCGATTATGGTCTAAGACAATTCATATTTGGTTATCTACATGTCCAAAGCTTATATATTATAAGGGTACTAACATTGAGAAAACTTCATTAAGTGACACATTGTAATTAATCAATACTCTTCTAAAAAAAAATACATAAATTGGACTGCATTATCTTATGTTTCATCACATTCAGTAATATTCCGTTTTTTCTTCCCAATAGACCATATAATTATTGGTGATCAAGGAATATCCAATACAATAAAAATTTCTCTTTCATTACCTAGATCATAGATCTTTCATGATAAAGATTCATGCTCTTAAACAGTTCTCAAAGTCTCCACTTCCACAATCTAATTTTCTACTCCCTTTCAATAAAGTCTAAATCAATAAATATCTTCAACTTATGAAAATTAGAGGCACGACTTAAATGCATTAATCCATCTATAGATGTAATAAAAATAAGAAATTCCATCTCTATATCGCAAGAATTTCGGATGGATTTATTCAATGGAAGTTTAGCTCTTACAAATTTAAATGATTTTCTCAACTAAAAACAACAAGCCATTACAATAATATCCAGAACCATAACTAAACATTACCACTATGCGTACGTATAATGCTACCACATATAAGTTCAAGCTGGAAACCATTCTTAGAAGAACAACGATGAGATCAAGTTTAGTGGAGTTTTTGATACTTCTTAATATCAAATAAGAGGTTCTCCACTTTGCAACAGTATGTTGCATGTACCAGTCATATAAACCTCCACCCCCATATTCATTATTTGTATATATTTATTTTGTATCAAATCAAAGACTCGACACTAGACTAAAAATACTTCTTGATCTCATATAAAGTGGATTTCTAATTCATGAATCCACTATCCAAATAAGATGAGATCAAATATGTATAGTGTTGACACGTAAATAACACTAAGAAGCATATTCAAGAGCAATATCCTTTAGCCTAACTACTTTTAAGCTAATATTGGTCCTCTACCAAAACCACTTTCATGTACTCTTATATGATATATTCTTCTTGGTCCATTTTCTAGTCTACTCATTATCCTCAT
This sequence comes from Fraxinus cuspidata, assembly GCA_903798385.1. NCBI lineage: Eukaryota > Viridiplantae > Streptophyta > Magnoliopsida > Lamiales > Oleaceae > Fraxinus > Fraxinus cuspidata. The sequence goes on from CAIGRP010017885.1 coordinate 1,907, forward strand.
TTATTTTAGCTCATTTTACACTTAAGATCCGAAATCTTATGCGAACTAGAACATTGCTACACAAGCATGTCTTCAAGATTTAGCAACATTAAATCTCACAGTGGATAGTATCAATAGAGAAAATTGACACTTCAATTAGTAAGTCATATTAATCTTCAAAGTCTCACTCATTGAAAAAACACTAGTTTGAACTTACTACTTACCAAAAAAACCGTGATAATAAAAAAATGTCAACACTATGTTAACCATCTTAGCTCAATCATATTCGAGAAAATGATCATCTATAACAGAAATTAACAATTCAACTGCTCAAGTACTAGAATCTATCTTTTTCCGTACTTGACAAAGTTCTGATCTTTATTTTTTAGAGTAGTATAACCTACATCGGGTCTTCTATTACGTAACTGACGCTCTTTAAAGCATTATATTCTTCTAGTACACTCAAAATTTTATTATGTCAAACGTTATCCCATTTATCTTATCACCTTTATTAAGGCTAAAAACTATAGATTTTGAAGCCACGGTCTATCAGATTTTAGAGACACTTTCATCCTCAATCAATGCCCATTTATGCACATAGACAACTTTTCATTAACTCAAATTAACGTATAAGTTAGTTCAATGTTAGACACTGAGTCCAAAGTTCATTATGTTCCCAATCATCGTCCGCAATCATATTGTTTCACTATCATAAATTAAATTTCATAACGCAAAATTTCATGAGTCTTGAGCGAGAATTACATTAATTCTTTCAACTTAAGAACTCCTACTTAGTTGGTAAATCAAAATAGTAATATATGATATTTTCTCTAAATCTTTCCATCATCAAACTATCACTCAACTGACAATCAATAGGTCTAAATAAGAATTTTACTAATTTTATTGACTTTAGCATTTATAAAAATTCATGTATTAATAAATATCATGTAATACAATAAGGTAATTCCACAATGTGTAGTAAAAGCATAAATATACACGTTTATCCAATTATGATATGTATCATTTTATAACAAATTAATTCTTCCAGAAAATAATTCTAATTATAATAGAAGAATAAAACTCACATCATTTAAGTTTTATTATACATACTTTCAACTTCACTTTAATATCTGATGCAACACAATCCCGACAAATGAGAAATCACATCAGAATTATCATATTCAGCTACTTACAAAAAAAATTGTCCCAATAATATTTACATGTTCTGTTAGGTCATACTCCAGATCAATTTATTAATTTCAATAAGCACATAACTTTTCAACAAGTTCCATAACATTTAAACATTCCCTCTAAGAATGTTATAAGTGTGCATAGATCCAGTAATTTTTTATCGAGAACAAAAATTGGAAACAGGTTATAATGTATCACATAACCTAATCAAAGACCCACACAATTCATGAACATATATAAAACGTGATATTTTAAATATTTTTTGAGTATTTTTCATTTTCCAAAAAAAAAAAAAATGAGAGCACTTCAAAAAATAGTTCTCGCTAATCAAATACCTTTTAATAAATATTCTTGATTTAAAAAAAAATCAGAATTTACTCAAGTTAAAAAAATATTTTTAATACTTTTTACAAATTCATTTCAAGCATTAAATAAAAATAAATAAATAACTATCCAAAAATTAATTTACTTATATTGAAAAATCAAGAATAATTCAAGGACTAATCTACCATTTTTAAAATTAAAATCGAGTTCCTCACGTGTCCTCACTTACGAGACCAATCTGCAATAATTTTCTTAAGTTAATAAAAAAAAAAATGAAACCACACCGTTCTCGAAAAAACTTTTCAATTAGTCATCCTAACTAATTTCGACGTTCTGAGTTTATATGTATAGTCAGATTTTACAAAATCAATGTTTAAGATCACGTTTGAGACATCAACAGATTTGCCCGAAAGTAAAAATGGAAATAATCTTGCAAAATCTTAAGATTTTTAACTAAACTTCGAGAAATCATAACTTTTTCATTTCAATGCCAAAATTAATGATTTTTTTATAATTGAAAAGGTCTTGAAAAGATCCATCCAACCAATAAAATGGGAAGCATAAAACACTATGTAGAAAAAGTTATGATGTGATGAAATTTCGGATTTTACCAATTTTCATGCAAAAAAGTCAGATTTACCAATTGTTGTTCGCGTGATGCATAAAAGTGTTGGTGCATATTGAAGTAATTTGCAGCATATTTTAACATGAATTTCGAGTCAAGATGCTTACTTGAAACGATTAATTTCAAGATCTTTTGAATGATTGAATTACGTTGCTTTCCAAAACTTCAAATCTACAATTTTCTTACACTCCAATGGTCACAATCGCGATCATAAAGATTATTAACCACAACATGAATGCCAATTTTTGTGAGTTTTCATGCTAAAATAATGGTTTTAGGTGCCTTTCAATTTTGATAATATTTTTCATACGAATTTTCACCATTTTATTGTCATATTTTCCCGCTCTCCTAAGTGCAATATAAAGTTATGGGAGTTATAAAAAAACTTGGAAGTTGGTGGGAGTAAAGAAATTATGAGTTTGAATTCTATTCAAACCACTCCCTCCAATTTACTTTAATAACTTGTAGGTTGAGTTACCGCACATGGGCGACTCATGATCCATATTTTCTAACACATAAAATAGAATATCCAAAAGAAATGGGAAGTACTTTATTTTCAATAGTAATAATGTATAAATTAGTTGGAGATTGATTGTGTTAAATCATTTATTTTCATCCCAATTAAGATTTTTAAAAAAATTTGGGATATAGACACACTAGCATTTACAAGACACAATGTCTTGATAATATAATTTGAAATTATATTCATAGTTCAAAATTTGAGCAAATAATCTCAAAAACTTCATATTGCAAATATATAAACATCAACAAATTATCTAGTATATATATTTATGACATATAAATAATATCTACTGGTATATAACCATGAGAACAAGAAATATGTGAAAATTCATTATATTGAAAAATCATCTAGTTTTCAATAGATATTCTCATTAATTATTTGCATCATATTAATCCACGATAGTTTAACTGATCATGCCAAATTATAAAATCTTTAGGATTTAAAATTTCTAGTTCAATAAAATTATTTATTTCAGTTGTACTTGTACAACATAAATTACGACATTTATGTTTGAAATGTAACATGTTCTTTCTTATACTTGTACAATATGATATTATAATAACATTAATTCTATTATTCTTTTATTTCTCCTCCAAGGAGTCGTGATAAATTCAACTAAATAATTGACGTACTATAATATAAATAGAAGAGAGAACAAATATCTCTATGGTCAAGTTTTCATAACTATATAAGTTTTACTTAAATGTTTCACTTGCGACAAGTACCCACAGTCAACGAGATCCCAATTAATATAAAATAAGTGAACAATTCAAGACCAAAACACGTCATGAATAATTAATATAATTTTCGATTTGACAATAATTTATGGGTTAAATGGTTATGTTGGTCCATACTAACATTATTGTCTTCATTTGAACGACATAATAAAAAAAAAGCTCGTTTACGGAAAAAAAAAAAAAAAAGATTTCCCGAAATCAAAATCATGTCAAATACGATTTAACATGGTTAATCAAATCAATCATGCTAATACAGTCATAAAATAGTCATTATGTATAAAATTATAATTTTGCACTCTAAATCAGTTAAACATTTCAAAATTTAATTGGAACTGTGACTAATTTTTTTTCCGAAGGCCCTTGTTTGCTTTCCATTATTTTTAAAATACATTTTAGCTCTTTTATTTTCAATCACACATTTTTCAATGAAATAATATTACTAGCAAACCCAAAAATTTTTTAACGACACATATTCCATCAAATCATTGTTACCAAATGTATTTTTGGGAAAAAAAAAAAAATAGAGCTCGAACATGCTCTTATTATTTTTCCAAGTAAAATACATTCAATCACGAGAAGCTCGTTACGACAAACAAACTGTAAGAGCGTCTTCACAGTTACAAAATAAGGCTTTCGAAAATAATTCCAAACAAAAAATATTTATTGCTTTCTAGCCTAATCCTACATATCCTATATGTTAGACCACATTATCTTATATATCATCTAATGAATATGAATCTAAACAGAATTGATCTTTTATATCTAATGGACAGTAGATATGTTGCCCATTAATAATGTGACAATATGTGGTGTGTCACATCACAGTGGGGCCTAAAATATCCATGATTGGACAATACCGCATGTTGCCACATCACTGGTAAACAACATATTTTATACTCATTTTGGGCAGGTGATCGGTTCTTTGGATCTGAATATGTAAACCAATGGCGTGGCGAGAGGAAAAAATACTCGATGAAAATTTCATATCCGTCCATAAGCAACTAAATTTGCCAAACATGCAATTGAAATTTTGAAAAGAACGTATCAATATTCTAGAAAATTTGATAAAATAATTGTTTAATGAAAAAAAAAAAAGGATAGTTAGCACAGAACGACTATATTTTTCAATAACTTTCATTTTTTTAGACATTTTTGTCTTTATTTCCACTTTTCATTGCCAAAAAATCATTACATCCACTTACCGTTAGTTGCTCCATTAATTCAATATTAAAAAGTCAGGGTAATTAGCACAAACGTCCATACCTTTCAATATTATTGTGAAAAACGTCATTACCTTTCATTTTTTTTGTATTTTCTCTATTATTTCCACCCAATAAGTCATTCCATCCACTTATCTTTAGTTGTTCTCTTAATTCAATACAAAAAGTCAATTTTCTTGTCAAAAACCATGATAAAATAGTTTCAATCCATTTAACCCCTTCTTCCCGCCTTCAGATAATTATTCCATAAGTAACAGTAACGTGAATAAGAAAATAATTTATAAAATTATTACATTAAATAAAAAAAATGATGTAAACAACAATGTATTCACAACAATGACTTATTGACAAAATTTAGAGGGGTATAATGAAAATCCAGACGACTGTACATTTAGTTTGGCATTGAGTGATGGTTTCATTAGGGGTTGTAGAAGGATGATTGAGTTAGATGAAATACAATATTTTTTACGCTTTTTTTGTTTATTTAATGTAATAATTTTATAAATTACTTACATATTCACGTTACTGTTACTTATAGAATAACTATTTTGAAGGAGAGAAGAAGGGGTTAAATGGATTTAGACTATTTTACCCTTGATTTTTGAAAAGAAAATTGGCTTTTTGTATTGAATTAATGTAGCAACTGATGATAAGTGGATGGAACGATGTTATTGGTAATGAAATGTGAAAATAATGGTGAAAATGCCAAAAATGAAAGGTATTGACATTTTACACAATAATATTGAAAGATACGAATATTTTGTGCTAATTACCTTGGATTTTTATATTGAATTAACATGGCAATTGACGGTAAGTTGATGTAATGACATTTTTGGCAACGAAATGTAGAAATAAAGATGAAAATGTCAAAAAATAAAAGATAAGAACGTTTTACATGATAATATTGAAACATATGGACGTTTTGTGATAATTATAAAAAATAATAATAATAAAAAATCACGTGGGAACCTGAATTATTGCCATAATACCAGTTCAAAATTCAAATGAACGAGGTAAAATATCAAATAGGGTAATTGGCACAAAACACCCTTAAGCTTTGCTTTTATTATGAAATACCCCATATTTTTCCATTTTTGATGGAAAACACATATGACATTTTTTTACGGAATACAACATTTTCCTCAATTATCTCAATAAATATTGTGAAATGATGAATAATATACCCCACTCTTTAAATAAAAAAAAAAAACAAGAAAAAATTAATTGTGATTGTAGTCCCATTTTTAAAAAAAAAAAAAATGCAAACGAGTCCTAAATAAATAACTTAAAATTAAATGGACGTATAAGTTAGTTTTTATATTTACTTATGATTAAATCCAATAAATAAAACTTTTACTTTATTTTATTTCTTTTATTTATAATATAATCGATGTGCAAGTTAGTTTTTATTTTCGATTTCATATTCAATGGACTTATTTAAATTAGTATATATTAGGTAGATCAAATGGACAATGACAATATCATAAATTACCCATGTTTGATGAAAATTATAATCTAGTTTTTTTCTTTTATTAAAGTCAAAGTCAAAAATTAATTCTAATCACATATTTCATGGGATCCACAACTTTTTAACCACGTATTTCATAAACTTTTTTCAAAATCTGCTAAAAATTTGATTTTAATTTCTACCAAATAGACATTATATTATCGAAGATTACCAATAGTTTGTCGATTGCTAATGGTCGATGAAGAAACTAGTGATGTTATTGACCCAAGCTTATCTTTTTTATCCAATCTATTGATAATAGCTGATAATATAAATGATGACATGTCATCTTTCAATTGATTTACGTATATTTAATGTATACTAATTAAAATGAATAGAAATGATTTAATGCCTACGGTGGGCATGACTTATAATGCACATTGTGGGCGTGGCAACATTCAGTATTTATTACCCCCGATTCGATTCCAATTCGATATCAGTTGAATCTTCTGATCATTGACCCTTTCTCTTTTCTGGATCGATGCCCAAGCTGGGTTTTAAACATTACTCAATATCTTTGCCTTAACTTAAGGTGAATCCTTACCAATTGGACAAGTTGCTCAATTTGTACAAAAATTTAACTTAAATTTCTCATAAGGTATAAGTCTTGGATTCAAATACTAAGGGACATGACAAAAAGCCTTGAAGATTAAGATGTGCTTAGGCTTTCATAAAGCAAACAATATGTGTGATATAACGACTTGGACATAGATATCCACATTTTTTGTAATGATCCCAACATGTATGTCCAATTCGTTATATTATACGTATTGTTCGCTTTAAAAGAATCTAAACTCATCTTACACTTCACGGCCTTCTATCTTGTCCCTCATAATTCAAATCCAAAATATTTTCTTTATAAGAGATTTAAATTGAATCTTAGTACCAATTAAGCAACTTGCCAAATTGGTACTAAAATCAGTTTTTAATTACATTTTTCTTTTCTTTTAGCTTATTGTTCTAGGATTACATTGAACTTAATAAAACATCAATTTTCAATTGAATATATTATATAAGGGAAAATTGCTGCATTGGTCCCCAACGTATTTCTCGATTAAAGAAAGTTGGTCTTCAACTTATAAATAAGAAAAAGTTGGTCCTCACTTTCATTATAATCGTATTATCAATCCACTATATCAGAAAGCTTATAAATCTCCTTTATATCGTCATGACCATCACTGAAACATGTCTTGTTTCAAATATCTAAGTACTAGTCCAAGTTAAAAACAAATTCTATATATGTAAAATCGGACATGTGAGATGACCAGTTGATCATATCATGACTTAACGAATATTTAAGAAGTATATGTTGATTATGACTAATTATGCAACAACAATAAAAAGTTAAGAAATAACTTATTCATTTATAAAACCAACTTTGCTACTCGGCAATGGGTGTATAGTATATGATTAATAGCGCAATTTTCCTATTAAATACAATTTTATACTCAAAGCTGGTCCATCCTACTTCCAAATGTATTTGACTTGGGATAGAATTTGATATTTTTAGAAAAATAAGCAGCCCTTGCCCGCTAAAATCGTGCCCACACGACTCCTACAACCAAGGAACACCATAAACAGCAAGTCCATTGACCACCCCACCCTCTCTAATTTTTCAAATTTGCCAATGTTTAGAATGGAATGATAAAAATCACCAGCTCCATACAAACCTGCAGCCTTGGGAAAATTTCAGTGGTGGCAAGAAGAATAAGGCTTTCATTCCTGTTCGACGTCGACTTCGCATGAACTGAGTCAAAGACGCGACTAAGAATAAGGCCTTCATTATCCTTCTTTCTTCTTCTTTTTTCCCCTTCATTTCTTGATTCAGGTGGGCTTCATGCACATGGTTCATTCTATGAGGAAACTGTGTCCGAATTTGGACAAGGAAGATGGGCTGGAGACAGTGTTGGAGGTGCCAATACCGGAGGAGATGTTCAACAAAATGGGAAGCAACGCTGCCTTGAGGTGGAGGACTATGCGAAATCTGATGAAAGCTCAACGTGTCATTGACAGATCGGCGAACCATCAAGCGACGACGTTGGGGAATGATCAATTTATGTTGTTGCTGAAACTTGTTGGATCAGCTTTTATACCTTATCAGGTCCAAACAGACCATGCTGTTACCTTGCCTGTAAAGGATGGTTCTATTGTAAGCATACCCTTTCATCTTTATAGTTGTGTTCTCAATAAATTTATGGTCCACTACATGCATCGTTTTTCTTCATTTTATTCGAATTATCATTTGCAACGACAACTTTTCAATGTTTGTTATGGTATAGGTATCCGATAAAAATCACGGGTTCAATTTTTCGTTAACAATCCATATCAAAGATTATTATCAACCCCTCAATTTTCACTATGGCTACTTGTCTACCACTCATAAAAATATGAGCATAGTTTCTCCGTCTCCATGATATCTACGTGATTTTCCATGATCACTTTCATAATAGTTTGATTATCATGCCTTTTTATAGCTATTATGTGTAGAAACTATATCAAACTTTAAACTTTATAAAACTAGAAAAACTAATTGTTTAATTGCCAATATCCTTCATGTCAAATCATCAAGAAAATTTATAGTGTGAATATACCTTAATTTTTTGTGAATAATTTCTTATTACGGGATCTTGAATCTTAATTATTGACTCTTTTAGTTCTTGAGTTCTTGATCTTAATTTTTGCTTCTTGTTCCATAATCTTGATTGTCTTGTTCTTCAATTTAATTGCTCTAATTATTTTTTCTTGATTGTAATCTAAATTATTGATTGTGGATTTCTCGATCTTCTTCTTCAACATGTTTTCTCTATTAATTCTTGTGTTGATGAGATGACACAAAAAAGAAAAGTTGCATATGAATTGGGGACCATAACCCTATTTATAGTTTCAATATGTGTTTTGTCTGTCGTCAAATACAATCCTAATGAATCTGGTCTCTATACATATAAACCGGCTCACACTTTATTTAGATGTCATAAACCCAACAATTTAATTCTTTATTAGATCACTTTAATTGAGTTCAACTTTAAGATAACTTTATACACAATTAATTACATATGTAGCCCACATGACACTAATAAACCTAACAATCTTTCATTTAGGCCACATATATTACCTTATAAATGTGTATAACCTTACGACGTCAAAACTTTTGTTATCATAACCAAAAGCATCTCCGAACAATCTCGTCCATTGATTATATCAATATATGATCAAAGCGATATTTGTTACAAATATCATAACTAAACTCTCGATGGTCACGTATATCAACGCAATCGAATGACACAGATCAAGTGTAGATGTGTAGCATGAAAATTACATGTAATATCATCCAAACATGCATATTTCTAACTGGTCATACCTTATTCTTCAATGAAATTCACCATAAACTATAATCAGAATGAAACTAAACTGAATACTTTACTCTGAAATAAACCAAATATCTATGAATAAAAATATGTGTCTAAATCAGACAACATCCGAATACAAACTCTCAAGCATACCATCAAAATATGCAACACCTATGCGAGTATTATGCTCATGAAAGACCTTGTGTGATAGCCATTTAGTAAATGGATTCATGATTATGGAGTTTGTCCTAATAGGTTTTATAGAAATCTAACTACTCTGAATTATTTCCTCGACAATTAGGAACTTAATGTCTATAAACTTTGATATTATCAGGTTTCTATTGGAATACAAGACTGTTATTGTCACGGAATAGCTTAAGTGGTCTTTCAATTCTATCCAAAATATGTAGTCTAGGGACAATATTTGGCAGTCATTTCCATGATCAGAATCAAAATATCCAATGATCTCCAATTGATCCAATTTTCCTGAATGTGAACATGTAATCCTTATTTCTCTATAGATACTGAATAACCTAATGATTGCTCTCCAAATTTCCATTACATAGTTACTTAAATAGTTGCCTAGCATTCCAGCAATGAATGATATATTCAGATTTGTGCAAACCTAAATATACATTAAATTTCCAACTACTGAAGCATGGAAAATTTTGTATATTTTTCTTTATTTAAGTTTATCATTGGGGTATTAATGAGACTAAACTTGTCTCCCTTAGTAACAGGGGTATCACCTGATACATACCTGTATCCTAAATCTCTTAAGAACCTTTTCGATACACCTATTTTGTGATAATCAAAAAATACACCAAGAACGATTCATGTATATCTATATCATTAATACAAAAGAGGTGTCACAAAGATTTTTTTTCATTTCAAAATTCCATAACAGAAATATCTTGGTTTCATGCAATAAGCTTATATCATTGCAGACAAACAGTATGTTATTGACACATAATACTAAAAAATATGCTTACTCCCACTGAACTCATCAACTGAATTCTTCTCAAAAGCAAATAAGATAATTATTTGATGAAATTTGTGATACCATTACGGGAAACCAGCTTAAGCCCATTGATGAATTTCTTTAATTTGTAAACCATCTGACGTAAGTTAAGATCAAAATGTTACAAATATCATAATAGTCCTAAAAGTGCCTTTTATAGAAATCGAAGAAAATGCCTCTTTAATGTCAATGTCTTCCTTTTGAGTAAAGTCATTTGCAACAAGACGATCCTCATATCTCTCCACATCATCTTTTGAATCTCTATTGATTTTAAATATTCAGTTATAGCTAATGGGCTTCGCACCTTCAGGCAATTGAATGAGTTCTCAAATGTCATTGTTACTCATGAACTTTATCTCTTTATGCATGGCATCAATCCACTCTTGAGAATTATTCATTTGTATGGTTTGATGAATGTTGATTGATCAGTTCTTCTTCCATCAATCTTGCTATCCTTATTTCCTTGGAGAAAGACTATGAAGTCATCTAGAATTGTCATTCTCTTTTTTATAGTGGATTTCCTTAATAACATTTGTTCTTGAGGTTGTTGAGTTTTTTCTAGAACAATCTATTGATTGTGTATATGGAATTTCGTAATATTGTCTTGATCTGAAATTGTTTCTTGAACAAGATCTAGATCAAAATTTTGTCACTGGTTCTGATTATTGTCAATTACAATAGAAGAAATATATACATATTCTTCCTCCAAGACAAAATCATTAACTATATAATCTTATCTCCCACAAACTTTACATTCTCAAGGAATCAGACATTTCTTGTTTCGAAAATTAACCTTATAGTAGGATCTTTTAAAAAATTGTAACCCTATAACAATTGTTTTACTTGAAACTTT
>CAIGRP010017889.1:0-12551 GCA_903798385.1 Fraxinus cuspidata
AAAGTAGTTAGACAAAATAATTACAATCATCATAAATATTTACTTGCTTTTGTCAAATAGAAGTTAGAAAAATTAGATTGAGTCCCAAAGTATAGTTCTCGTGGGAACGAATAATCCGGACTCAAAGGTCCACTATATTACCTTATTACGATATCGTACACTTGCGATATAAAAAAAATGTAACACAACTCAAACGTGTGTATAGTCACGCGACCTTAAACATGCACAGTTGGAGGTCATCATAAGCATTTTTTACCTTGGAGATGCGTATATTGGGAGCGGCTAACTCAACTGAATTTTTTAAAACACATAATAACTTTCTACTCATTGGCATGCACCCAAAAAATGTTTTCTTATCTCAAAGGCTCCGACTTCGCGTCCTATTCCACCTCTCAGTAGAAAAAATTGTTGACATATGGTTGGATTTATCCTTAATGTTATGATCATAACAAACAATGTAATTTTGGTTCACACTTGAGCTTAAGTCTTTGAAGCATTCGATGTAATATTGATTGATCGAGGACAAAAGATCACTATCAAGACTTTTACATTATAAATCGAACTCACAATGAAGGTAGAGATGAAAGTCAAGCATTCACGTAAAAATCATTCGAGATAAGAGCTTCAAAAGTCAAATTCAAGGAAGATCTTAGACTCTAATATTCATTCGTAAAGGTATAATTATACATTTCAATCTTTAGCAATGAATAATTAAAGCTCTACAACAAATTTTTAATGCATGAAAAGTCATTCTCATAAAAATGCTTGCATAAATATTTTTCAAATGTGAGAATTTAAAATTGATTTTTAAACTTAGATCACATTTTATAATATCAATTACCTTGAAAAATAAGTTGAAAACGTCATTGAAAAGCCTACACTTTTCAAAGCAATCAAGTCGGAAAAAAAAAAACAATGGAACATTCTGTTGAAACGGTGATGAGTGAGGTTCACTCATTACTTAATGCCACCTAAACTTGATATTTTGGTTGTCTTTGAGCAATTTAGAAATTTTTGGTGTGTGTGTTCGTGTTGTTTTACAAGTTAGGTAACTTGGTGAAAACAACGAGTTTGGAGCGTGAAAATGAGCCAAAGTTTATATGAGTGTGGATGGATGGGAAAAGATTTGGAATTAATCTTAGAGTGTGGAAAGGAAATTTATTAGAGCAAGAAAGAGAAGAAAACAAGTTAGAAGCTTAGCGCCGTAGCGCCTGGTCACAACCAAGAAAATAAAATTATAAAAATCGGCACTATAGCCCCAATAAAGGTGACATCGCCATTTTGGATTCTTTTCAGGCCCAATTCATCCCCAATTCATAGAAGACTATAAATACAACCCTAGAAACCACTTTGAGGTGAATTCGACGATGCAACAGACAAGAAAACAAGAGATTGATTTAGAGGAAGAAAGTTAACATCAAGGAGGAGAATTCACGTGCTAAATCGGTTTTTCTCATTCTTTTCGTCTCCATGTTCTTAATACTAGATTGGATCATGTCTTTTCTCTTATTCATGAACTAAAATTTTAGAACTAGGGTTTGATGTATGATGTATCCTACTTGAGACATGTTTTGATTTTAATATAGTTGATTCGGTTAGTTTTTCTATGAGTTTATTTGTGTTGATTCTTTTCTTAATGCTTTCAATTACATGATCAATAATTGAATGATTTGATACTTTAATTTTCGGCACTCGAGAGAGGGAAATTTAGTCGCGATCTAGGAATAACACAACCTAGATTTTGTAGGTTTCGAGAGAAAGTATGAAATCTTTAATTCGAAATATAAATATTGGAATTGAAATATAGAGATAGATTATATTCGCCACTCGAGAGAGGGAATAGAATTTATTTAGGGTTCTTTCTTATAAACTTCTAAAAAATTGATAGAAATAGTTATGTAACTTGAAAAACATTGTTGATAGTGCAGTGAAATCATTCTCTAGGCATTTCTCTTTGATAAATTTCTCGCATAACTTGTGTTGACTAAAATGAATTTGCCACCACATCTATTTTTAGATTACTTTAAAAAAATAAAAGAATTTATTCTAAAATCTGATTGTCTAGATAAAATAGAAGCTAAAATAATTATAGCATTTAATAGTCATTTATTGTCAATCCCTGTAGGTTCGACATTCTTACTTGATCTTATATTTCAAAACTTGACACCATACACTTGTAGAATATTTACGTAGTAGAAAATGCGTAATAATTATTAGCGCCATTGCCGGAGATTGTTTTATTTGATTTTTACCTGATATTATTACCAAGTAGCTTTTGTTTTAATTTAGATTTATTTTATTTTAAATAGTTTTCTTGTTCTTTGTTTCAAGTTTATGCGAAAGTCGAGGAGCATTGGACTACTGCCCATTGATCATGAACCAAAACGAACTTTCAAAATTTTAAGAGGTATTAGGGGAAACGAACTCGAAGAAATGGCTGAAACAGAACATATAGCAATTCAGAACAATCAACAGTGGACCATTATGTCAGGCCAGTTGTCAATGACAACCGTTTCAGTATTGCACACCAAACAGTGGCTGCAAATAATTTCAAACTGAGGCCAATATTGTTACATATTGCGCAACAAAATCTGTTTAGGGGTTCTCCAATAGATGACCTAAATGCTCATCTTGTTCCTTTCTTGAGATCTGTTATATAGTGAAGATGATCGGTGTTACTGAATACGCCCTTAGAATCCATCTATTCTTCTTCTCCTTAAGGGATAAAGCCAAAGCATGGTTCTAATCATTGCCATATGGATCCAACACAACTTGGGAGGAATTAGCTCAGAAATATCTCATCAAATTCTTTCCTCCTTCCAAGGCAGCTCAATTATGGAGTGAAATTGGCTAGTTCAGACAAGTAAAGTTCGAACCATTTTATGAGGCTTGTGAGAGATTCAAAGATCTACTTAGAAGATGCCCTCAACATGGTTATTAGAACTGGATACAAATAGAGATATTCTACAATGGGTTGAATGGTAAAACACAGATTGTAGAGGCTTTAGTTGGGGGTATTTTGATGTCTAAAACTGCAGATGCTGGCTATTTATTACTGAATGAAATAACCATAAATAGTTATCAATGGCAAATTGAGCGTTCAAATGCAAAGAAAGTTGTTGGTCTTTATGAGGTAGATCCCATTACAACCGTTACAGCCCAAATGTCATCTTTCGCAACTTAAATAGCTGTATTGACATCACAAATAACTTAGAAGAAAGTATATTATATCATGGCTGCTTCACTTCATACCATGAGTGTGAGTTAGAGAATGAGCAAGCCCAGTATGTAAATGGCAGAAATGTCAATCAGAGAGGAAACCACTCAACAAACCAGTACCATCCAAGACTAAGAAACCATGAGAACCTCTCTTATGGGGAACAACACCAACATATTGCAACCACAACCTGATTTCAATAATCAGGTTTCTGAAGGAAAGCTATCACCGAAGAGAGGTTCAACAAGGATGATTCCTGACTTGACAATATTGAAACTTACATGACCAACATGGGAGTCAAAGTAAAAATCTAGAGGCACAGATTGGTCAGCTAGCAATTGCAATAAATTCCCAACAGTAAGGGAAGTTTCCCAATGGAGTACTGCAATGGCATCACATTGAGGAGTGGAAAAGTAGTTGAAGAGAGCAAGCATACAAAGTCTTTGATTCATGCACTTGCTTCAGAGCATGTTGAAGAAAAACTAGTTAAAGAGCAGACAGTTGAGGCAGGACAACAAAGAAGGCTTCTAAGCCTAACTCAATTTGATTCCCAGATAATCACCGATCTTGAAGCCACAACTGCCATATCCACAAAGATTAAGAATGTAGTGCCATTCTCTAGAAGACGCTCCCTTATAAACTAAAAGATCCGAGTAGCTTTATTATTCCATGCACAATTCGCACTTTTACATTTGATAAGGCATTTTGTAACCTAGAGCTAGCATCAATTTGATGCCACTATCTGTATTCAAGAAATTGGGTCTTGGAAAAGTGAAACCAACCACAATCACTTTGCGACTAGTTGATAGATCCATCACATACCCCAAAAGGAATCATTGAAGAAGTGTTGATTAAAGTCGATAAGTTCATCTTTTCGGTGGACTTTGTGCTTTTGGAAATGGAAGAAGATCAAGAATTACCATTAATTCTTGGTCGGCTCTTCTTGGTAACTAGGAGAGCTCTAATTGATGTCCAAGGGGAAAAATTGACATTACAAGTTAATGAAGAGCAAGTCATGTTCAATATTTATCAAATGAAGAAATCCTCATAAAATGTCAATACTTTCCACACGGTCCACTCAATGCAGTGGAGGATAAAAATCTCAAAAGAGAATCATTCTATGACTTTTAGAACAGTACATGGCAATCAGTTACTCCAAGATTGATACATCTGCTACTGGAAGCTACACATGGATCAAGGAAGTTGTGGATTTCATCTTAGCTCAAAAAGCCGATCCAGCTAACATAAAGATGAATTACATTATAGAACCTTTGAAACCTCCCAACATTATCAAATCAAAAGAGATTTTGAAAGCTATACCAGAGTTGAAGGTTCATCCTAATCCTAGTGGCCTTGTATTCTGAAGAAAAAGTCAAAGCCATGGAAAGAGTTTGAAAATATGACGGGAAGAGTGCCTCTTGAAGATCAAATATAAGAAATTCCGACAATGTCAGGCGTTATGAATTTAAAGAAGTACTTCTTGGAAGACAACTCAAGCTTTCTATCTCTCCATCTCTTATCTTTAGATTTTAGTTTATATATTTTTTAGTTTATTAATAAGTTTGTTTTTCTTATAGGTTAAATCTCAAGTTTGGGGGAGAAGCTATATCAACATTCATCATCCATCATTCCACCATCACATCGCCACGACGCTGATAGCAATGAATAGAACCACTATTTTCACTTAAGGAATTCTATAATTTCTCATTTGGAGGACAATGGTAAGTTTAATTTTAGGTGGTGAAATATTAATTGTCTTATTTCTTAGTTATTTTGTATGAGTTAGTTAGCCTTGCTGGCCATGATGTGCAGAACTGAGAACTTGTGTTGTTTATGAATTGTTATGGAGTTATGTGTGTAGTTGAAATTTTTGCCTATTCATGTAAAACGTGAAATTAAATATGCATATGAATTGATTGTAGCCTTGTACATGAATATGTTGTTTCATACTTATGGGTTGAAAATAGAACTTAGATGCTCAATCCCAAAATATATTATTCACTACATCCTTAACCTTCTAGAATACATTTTGGTGTATTCGAGCGGTGAAAGATATGACTTAGGCTTGTAATGATTCCATGCATGTTAAAAAAAATGTTGTGTGGAGTGTCTTAAACTCTCAAGTTTAGGCAATGACACATGCTATTGATCTATCCCTTTTATTTTTAATTTTCTTGTACAGGAAACAAGCATTGCACTTGTGGCTCTATACCTCACATGCAACACCTTTTTTACTCAAGTTAGAAAGTTCGTTGGGGTCTCTCAAAATTCGGTACCCTTTGGCCTAAGTTGGGGAGTTATCAACTCAAAGTTGTTACAAGGGGTAAAAGAAGAGAAAAAGGGTGAAGTTAATCTTGTCCTGAAAAGGCAACATCAAAATAAGCAATTAAATGTACATTAGTGACAAAATTTTAAGAGATTAGATAACTAGTGGGTTTGAATAGTTTAGTATAAACTTGATTTTCAAAGTAATCATAATTTGGGAAAATCGTCACATGCATAAATTGTGGACGATACCAGTTAGACAAACCAAATATGAGAGGTGTAAGAAATGAGAAATTAGATATAAACCTTAGAATGCACCCTTGGGAAAAGAATAAAAGAAAACAAGTTGGGGTGTGTGAAACCTACGAGAGAAGAAATGATGACTTTTAAGGTCGAGAATTGGATTAACTTGTGAATATATAGTGTTGTACTTAATTCTTCACACACACTCACACCTTAATTCTTCACACACACTCACACACACCCGTTTTACATTGGATGAGCAAGAATTTAGCTATTGCATTATAACTTTGAAGCACTTTATGGATTTGATATAATGTTTTCAATACTGAGCTATAAAGGCAAGCTAGTTAACTAAATTTGTTTTAGGTGACTTTGTTTTCTTAAGTGTGTTAGTATGTCATTAGTTCTTCTCTTTCGTTTTATGTTTGCTCGATGACTAGTAAAGAATTAAGTCAGAAATGTTTGATGAGTGAATTTCACTCATTGTTTAATGACACTTAAACTTGATATTTTGGTTGTCTATGAGTAATTTAGAATTTTTTTTGATGTGTGTGTTCAAGTTGTTTTATAGGTTAGGTAACTTGGTGAAAACGACAAGTTTGGATTGTGAAAAGGAGCCAAAGTTTATATGAGTGTGGATGGATGGAAAGAGATTTGGAATTAATCTTAGAGGATAGAAAGGAAAATAACAAAGCAATAAGGAGAAGAAAACAAGTCAGAAACTATTGCTAATAAAAAAAATTACAGAAATTTGGCGTCGCAGGAGAACTGAAGTCCGGCACCGTAGCACCAGTAAGGGTAACATTGCGGCGTTGCAAAGCTAGCACCTAGGCACCGCCAGTGAGAGGGGTTTTTCTAAAAAAAAAAAATTATTCTTTTATGACCCAATCCGTCCCCAATTCATAGAAGACTAGAGAAGACTATAAATACAACCCTATAGACCGCTTTGAAGGGAATTCGATGACTCAACAGGCAAGAAAACAAGAGATTGATCTAGAGGAAGAAAGATAACATCAAGGAGGAGAATTCACATGCTAAATCAGTTTTTCTCATCTCTTATTCTCCATGTTCTTAATATTAGATTGGATTATGTCTTTTATCTTATTCTTGAACTAAAATTTTAGAACTAGGATTTTATGTAACCTATTTACGACATATTATGATTTTAATATAGTTGCTTCTGTTAGTTTTTCCATGAGTTTATTTGTGTTGATTCTTGTTTAATGCTTTCAGTTACCTCATCAATAATTGAATGATTTGATGCTTTAAATTTCACACTTGAGATAGAGAAATTTAGGTGCGATTTAAGAATAATACAACCTAGATTTTGAAGATTTCGAGAGAAAGTATGAAACCTTTGAAGCATGTTCCATTTAAGAACCACGAACTGGATAATTTCTAGCTTTTAATTCAGAATAAAGATATTGGAATTGAAATAAAGAGCTAGATTCTATTCGGCACTCGAGAGAGGGAATATAATTAATTTAGGGTTCTTGCTTATAAACTTATTACAAAATGATATAATTAGTTATATAATTTGATAAACATTGTTAATAGTGTTGTGAAATCAATCTCTAGGATTTCTTTCTTTAATAAATTTCTTGTATAACTTGCGTTGACTAAGTTGAATTTCCCACCACATCATTTTTCGATTAGTTTTAAAAAAAATAAAAACATTGATTCCAAAATATGATTGTCTAGATAAAATAAAATCTAAAATAATTATAGTGTTCAGTAGGCATTTAATATCAATTCTCGTGGGTTTGACATCCTTGTTCTTATATTACAAAATTTGACACCGTACACTTGTGGAATATTTACATTGTAAAAATGCGTAACAATGTCCGGTTCGTCCAACTGACACATGGCTTCTTTGTCAGTCTGGTTCAGAATGCGGACGTCCAATTTCACATATATTTTTGCTCATTTAACTTTATAAATGCATTTACTTTATGCTTTCACTACAAGACTTCTAAGAGCATGAAAGTAAGACATTCTTGAACAAAATTATATTGATTTTACATCTTTTTTTTTTTTATCAAATTTTTTATTGTGAAAACAATTGATTGATTAATCAAATTCATTATTCATCTTTATCCTCAAAGTTTTCTCATCCAACACTTGAGTTTTCGTTTATTGCTATTTAAGTGTTAGCCTCTTTCTCTCTTAGTACTTAATTTGTTTATATCATTTATTAAGAAACAAGTTTCAAATTATAAAATCATTTATCTTCAAATTTCCGGGGTCATATTGAGGTCCCTAGAATGCTCAATAGCTTGGGTCATATTGAGATTTCGTAAAGCTCAACATTGTATATGGATTGATGCTCCTTGTTTGTAAGTCACTGAAAGCATTGTAAGGCTTTGGATTCCACCATAAGTCAATCAAATTTAGTAAAAAAGTATTGCTCGTGATGGAGAGGTTGGTAATGGATGACGTAGATCGTTGCTTTGTAAAGAACTGCCACAATTATATCCCTTTTATATATGACTTTTATATTTGTGAATATTACTTGATTGATATCTTAATTCATAAGTTGTTTAAATTTTGATAAATATCTCAAAAAAGTTTTGAAAACCAGTTCACGCCCTCTTGATTAGTTATTCTTATAATATCAATTGATATAAGAGAAATATATTTATTTTTAAAGATTTCACAATCTTGAGTAATGGTTTACCACAATTTCAAAACTTTGAGGGCATTCTACAAATTATAATTATTGAAAATATAAATGATAATCTATGTTCAATCTATAGATTATAATGTTTGGGAAGTTATTAAATTTGGTCCCTATGTGCCGAAAAAGGTTATTAGAGAGGACGGTAAACCGGATTAAATAATTTATAAACCTAGAGAAGAATATTATGAGAAATATAAGCGAAAATTATCATTGAACATTAAAGCCAAAAACATATTTTATTGAGCCGTAGATAAGAATGAATTTAATCGCATTAACCCATGTGATTCCCTTTTTATGTATGGCATGCTTTAGAAGTTACACATTTGGGCATTGGTAAAGTAAAAGGAATTGAGAACAATCTTTTGGTTAAGGAATTTGAATTTTTTTCATGGAACAAAATGAACTAATTGTCAATATGATTACTCGCTTCACTGATATTGTTAATGACCTTAAAGGCTTTGATCGTAAAAGTTCTAATGGTGAGCTTGTAAGTAAAATGCTTAGGTCACTATCAAAAGATTGGAGCTCATTAAGGATGTTGATAAGAACACCAAAGATTTCAACTGATATCCATTGGAAGAACTCTATGGTACCTTAATGAATTATGAACTCAATAACGCCGAAACTAAGGAGAAAACGTGGAAAAGAAAAGAAGAATCAAAGGAGCCTCATAAGCGTCAAACTGCTTTAAATCGGCAATTGTGAAGGAACTAAAAGTAAAAACATGAGCAATGAAGAGCTCGATGATCTAGTTCTTGTTAAGAAATGGAGATGTTTTCACAATAATCGAAGATTTCAAAAGAAAGAGGAAAAGTGTGAAGAAAGAAATAAGAAGATCATTTGCTATGATTGTGACAAACCCGATCACAAGAGAATTACGTGTCCAAACAAGAAAAGAGTTATCAAGAAAAGACACTCCAAGAGATATGGGATGAAAGTGATGATGAATATCATGATGTTAATGAAAGTCAAGAAGAAGTCGCCAACATGAGCTTCATGATAATTGGAGATGAGGTAAATTCTATTGAAAAATATTCATATGATGATTTATCTGCTTCCTGCGATGAGATTCTTGAGTAATTTGAAAAACTTACCTTGAATCACTCTATTCTAAAAAAGAAGTTATCTTTAATGAAAAATGAAGTCAAGAAAATTTTAGAAATCCAAACGGATTTTGAAAAAGAAAAAATTAATTACCATACTTTAATTACCATGATGGATCACTTCGCATCATGAGTAACACCAGTTTCAATCTAAAAGTTCACGCATTATATAAATTTCCATACATGAACTTGATGGACAATTGTTACGCCTCATCCGACGAGACTCCAAGCATCAGCTACATGAAGACAACTAGCAAGCCTAATCTTGCCAACACTCAATGTTATTATCCTATCGGCCTAATCAAGGCCATAAACATAGGTAGAAGAAGTGACATGTCACCTTAGCCTAGGTACTATATAGAGGCTGACCTTCTATGACCTAAGCGAGGTCCCAAAATTTGCTGCAAAGTAAATCCAAGGTGATTAGTCTCCCAATGTGAGAAGGCATCTTCTTGCTTCACCCCTTTCACAAATCTTCCATATAAGATCTTTCTAAATGATTATTGACGTGACATCTCTACTTCAAATATCTCTAACTCAATTTATCAATCTACTTTTTAGAGGTCACACCTAGACTATATGATAAATGTCCCTGAACCTAAGATAATGTACCTATGAAGAAACACCTTGATTGGTAGGATGATGTCACATGTCTTTTCATCTAATGGTAACTATTCTAAATCTTCTACTATAAAAGCTCACATCTAGTATCATTTGAAGATAATGAAATTTTATACACTTATAGTAGTATTGCTCCCTTATCAATTGTTGAAAAGTGTGACCCAGATTCTATCTTTATTGATGGATTGTTTAAAAGAGGTATTGAAAAGGTCAAAATGTGGTTAAAGTAAAATTGTGGCAGAGATTGGGCACCAAAACGCCCAATCTGGGTATTGGCACCAAACAGGATGAAGATTCGGATTTTTGACAGAAATTCCATGCTTAGGCGCTACTACTTCGCTCTCCTAGTGTAAGGCTGGGTGTTTGAGCATCGCGTACCCCGCGCCTTCACGTGAGCTCGGCACTCAAGTGCCGGAGTTATTCAAAAAAAAATTATTTCCATTTTTTTTGCTCTAAAAACAGTATTCATTGTATTCTCTCTTCATATAGTGGATTTCTCTCCTCTGTATGTAGTTTTTTTTCCCATTTTTGGATTTCCACATAAATCTTGGTGTTTTTGCGTTTGTGTTCTTTATTTTCATATTGCCATAATATTTTGTCTATTTCATAACAAACTATTATCAGAGTTTGGTTGTTCTTGGTGATGGCAATTATTAAATATGATATTTCTCTTTTGGATCACAACACAAGGTTTTTGCCGTGACAAGTAAAGATGTATGCTATACTTACACAGATGGATTTGGCATAGCTTTGTTGAATTTTGATAAAATGCCTTCTAGTTGGACACGAGAGGAAGACCAGCATAGGGATCGAAAAGCTGTCCTAAATTCATCTTCGTCTCTCAAATCAAATTCTTTAGGATGTTCTTAGAAAGAAAAGCGTGACTACATTGTAGTTGAAATTGGAGCAGCTTTGCATGACAAAATGCTTGACAAGTAATTTATACTTGAAACACCTCTTGAATTTTCACCACATGTTTGAAGGTATGTTAATTGAGGATCATTAACTGTTTTTAAGGAGATTGTATTTGATTTGGAGAGTGTGGAATTTAAATATGATGAGGAGGATCTTGAATTAATCTTGTTGTGTTCACTGTCGACTTCATATACGACTTTTAGAGATAATATACTCAATAGTCGTGATACTCTTACAATTGATGATGTTTATGATGCTTTATTGTCAAATGAGAAGATGAAGCATCTTGTGATTGGAGTAGAGGGTCAAGCAGAGGGTCTAATTGTTTATGGGAGGACTCATGGTGGTAATATCAAAAGTTGATCGAAATCTAAACATAAAGACAAGATATTCATTTTTGTAAAAGGAAAGGGTACATTAGAGCTTATTATTTCAAGTTGCAAAATAAGAATAGGATGACTGCTACAAATCAGAAGGGAAAACAACTTAAAAATTTAGGAGAAGCCAGTGTTGTAGAAGATGAGAAAATTGATGGAGGGCTTCTTGTGATTTCTAATGGCAATTCCAAAACTTATGAGGGTTGGATACTTGATTCGGCGTATAATTTCCATATGTGTCCTAAAGGAATTGGTTTATTACATATGAAGTGGTTTCGAAAGGTGTTGTAATTACGGAAAACTACTCATTGTGAAAAATAGCTGGTATTGGAACAATAAGTATCAAGATGTTTGATGGAGTTATCAGAACATTGAGTGATGTGAGATATGTCCCTGATCTGAAGAGGAATATCATATCCTTAAGTACTTTTAATTCAAACGGGGGTACAAATACACTAGTGAAAGTGGAGTTTTGAAGGTCGGCAAGGGTGCTTTTATGGTGATGAATGGAAAAAAGAGTCCGACACAGTTAAATGGGGTATTGCCGCAACTATCGTCTGAGTCTGGCAGTGGTCAATAGCAGCAGCATTTATGGCAATTGTTCTATGGTTTGGAAGTGATGGTGATAGTGATAGTGATCATTGAACATGGATGAAGGTGGGGTTTTGCAATTGGGATGTGGTATCAGAGATTGTTGCTTTGAGGTCACCTTATGTGCTAGGAGTAAATTTATTTCCCAGTACTTTTGTAATTTCCAAACCTTTTGAGGTACATGTAGAAATTTTATCTTTTTTTTTCTTTTTCTTTTTTTGGCCCACTAACATGCTCTAAGACTGGCTAAACTTCTTATATGGGTTAACAAACGGCCCACTATACCTCCCAAATCCGAAAGTGGAAATTACTTTGACCCAGAACTTTGAAGATTATATTTCAAATCTCACGTATTATATTTTTTTAGGGAAAATTACAGTCGAGGTACCAAACCTTTCAGTTAGTTGCAGACTTTTTTCCAAATCTTTCATTTGTACCACCCACGGTACAAACCTTTAAAAAATTCGCAGCCTAAGTCCAAAATAGTTGTTTCTGTTAACCGTCAGTTGACCTAGAATTAAAAATCTAATAATTTTCTC
>CAIGRP010017890.1:0-14966 GCA_903798385.1 Fraxinus cuspidata
TAAAAATCTAAAGAAGAAAAATACTTAAAAAAAAAAAAAAAAAATAAAAAAAAAAAAAAATCAGAAAAAGTAGGTACATGAAACAGAAGACGCGTCAAATGCCTTGGTTAAGTCACAAACATTTGTTTAAGAAAATTTGACTTTTGATAAGATATTGTTAGCCTAGTTAAGTCATAGAGATTGAAGCAATCAAACTTAATAGGTAATCCTTATTTATAGAAATGTTGAACTGCAATTGGTGAAATTTTGCTAAACTAGAGATGTGAGGATAGTAAAAAAAAATCTAATCTTAGTTCACACACTGAAAAAGAGTGAAAAGAATAAGTTTAGGGGTGTATGAATCTTAAAAGAAAATATTTGACCATTGAGGATCGGGAATTGAAACGGCTTATGAATTCATAATACTATGCCTAAGTCTTCACATACACGTTGATTTTACAATGGAAAAGTGGATTTTAATTTTCGTATTGTGATTTTGAAGTTGTACATAGATTTGTTACTACGATTTCAATCCAAAGATGAAAAGTCAGGTAAACTAGCTAAATTTTGTTGCTTTACTTGATTGATTGGCCCCCAATTAGGTAATTATCATGATGCGTTTGTGAGTTTGTTATGTTTTAGTTTTGTTTGATGACAAGCAAAGATTTAAAATTGGGGGTGTGATAAGTGTAGTATATACACTTATTCGAGGCCCAAAATGATGATATTTGATTGTTCTTTGAATAAAATTCTACCTAATTTATGTTATATTATATCTTTATAGGTAAAACTTTATGTTTGATGAAGAATTAGAGAAAATAAGTGAAAATTGACGAAAAAGGTAGGATCCAAAGTCTAGGAACTAAAGTGCAAATACTCAAAAATTGTGCTGAAACTCACGATGAAGATTCGAGAATGCAAATGGATGCAATTATAAGTCAAAATGAGCGAAATATGACCAAAATATTTTCACAAATCAATTTTCAATCTCACGAGGATGTTCCAGATTTTCAGCCGAAAATTGAGACCTATTTTTGGTCTAGTAAATATTCGAATTTGAAAATATCTATTTCCAGAAAATGTTTTAGCTATTTGAGTTACATTTCCAATGCATTTTGAATCACTTTAGTCGGATATCAAAAGAGAAAGTTATGACAAAAACACTAAAAAAGGCTCAGAGTTTGAAACAACGACCTAGCACCCAGGTGCCGACAACCAAGCGCCCGGCGCTGTCTTACCTAGAAAAAACCATTTTTTCTGATTTTCAGCGCCCAAGCTCACCCATAGCCCACATGCAATACCTTGGTATTTGACGCGGTGCCTAGGCGCAGCCTCATAGCTTAGGCGTTGCGTCGCATAACTTAAATTTTTGCTATTCGGACCGCGAGAAACCCAGAAAAAGAATCCAAATTGGCCAAGAACGTGTAGGGAGTTATAAATGGACCTAAGGAGGCACTAATAAAGGGTTCCAAAATCATTGAGAAAGGGGGATACAATGAAAGATCGAAGAGCCCAATTCAAAGAAGAGAATCATTACGGAATTCGAGTTTAAAGCGTGGATTGGAAGCGGAAGAAGATCTTGGTGCAATATTTAATTCGTTTCTACATCTTTATTAAAATCCGATGATGCATTCCATTACTTTTAGTTTTTATTTTTATAGTATGAGTAACTAAACTTCATATTAGGGAAAACAATGTAGTCAACTTGTAATCCTTTATTTTTCTATTCAAAATTTATGTGATTTATTCTTATATGTGTTTGTTTTACTATGAATTTAATGCATTAAATTACCTGATCAATAATTTAATGATTATGCGAGTCTCTTACGAATCAAGAGGTGAGTTTGAGATTTAGACCATATAATAAAATCTGGTAAATTAGTATAACGTGTAGAAATACATATACTAATTATTGCGGTCATAATATGAATTTTTAGAACTAGTGTTTCGTTTAACTAAGGTAAATATTAAATTATTTGATCCATCATTTGATGATTATGTGAATTTCTTACGAATCGAGAGGTGAGTTTGAGATTTAGACCATATAATAAAATTCGGTAAATTAGTATAACGTGTAGAGATACATATATTAATTATTGCGGTCGTAATATGAATTCTTAGAACTAGTATTTCGTTTAACTAAGGGTAATTCACATAGAGATATGTAATTGAATTAGTTAAATAGGCTAAGTGAGAACTCGAGAGTGGCAAATTGAATACAACAGACGAATTCGATCGAACACTACATTAGGTTGAAATCTTGAATTAAAAATTAAGGTGATCAATAATGAAATTATTTTGCCCTAATATTCATCATGTATTTGAATCTTTAATCAATTGTTGTTTGCAGGATTTTGATATTTTTAATTAGTTAGAAGTAATTAGGAAAGCATAATCTCACCCATCAAAGTTCTTTGTTTGCTTTTATCGATTATGAGTTAGAAAAATTAAATTAAGTTACAAAGTATAGTTCTCGTGGGAACGATATTCGAACTCAAATGTCCAATGTACTACTTGTTACGATATCGTACACTTACGATATAAAAATGCAACACTTACGAATTATAAAGAACGCATTCGTGTTCTTTTTCATCACTCGCAAACGCCAATGGCAGCTGTCGTCAATGCAGATAATTGTATATGTCGACTTGTTCAAATTAATCACTTTAAACTCAAAACTATATTTCAAAGCAATCCGATGCAAAACTTCCTGCAAATATTTATTTGTTTCAAACAGCTGCTCGACATATAAATTTTCATCATCAGGAACTACACGCGAACAATAAGAAATTCGCGTACTCTTTTCAGGCTGTGAGCTCTCACCCGACTCATGCCTCCGACGTGATAAAGCAATCAAATCCTCATTTATAAATTTATTTTCATTCTCGTTGTCTTAAACTATCGAGAGAATTTTATGTGTAATAGTGAGATAATGGTGAGTAACAAACTGTATCAAGAATAACCACATCATTCTCACGGGCTATCTCCATCGTGTCCCAAAAATTATTTACATTATGGTCCATTCCATAGGGATCTTCGTGTTCACTCTTGGTGACATTTTTCTTAACTAAAGTTACACAAATAGGAGTAATCGTGCGATTTTGGTTCAATTCAATTAAAACATTAATTTCATCTTCAGAAACAACCTTTATAGATGGAATTCAAATGAATATATGCTCGTTGTTGATTAAAAATCCCAATTCCACGTCGTACTGAGAGGGATCGACGTTAAGCTTATTATGTATATCATGGTATATTTTCTGCATATGATGTACTCGATGTCATCACAATTGCAATCACACCATATATTTCACTAGTCCATTTCTAGACCCATCGACAATTTTCATTCATTTCAAATTCACCAAAGTAACAAATCGGGACTACAACTGATCCCATATTTGCACTAGGAAACATAATTTGTTAAAAAAGAATTAAATTAGGGAAAAAAAGAGAGGTAAAAAAATTGTTTCCAATTGGCTGTTTCCAGCCTGCCCAAACTGATGGGCGGCTGTTTCCTGACGGACGTTTACAGATGAATTTTTCTCTTGTTCTTGTTAAAAAAAAATTATAGATCCGTTTAAGATCGAAGTTTTTTTTATATGTCTATGTCGAGATAAGATTTAAAGATTAAAATAGTGTACTAATTTAACGAAAGCGAAACTAAAAATACGTAAATATAATTACCGATTCCAAGTGATGGCTATAAACAATATTTTTTGTTGAGCATTTGATAAATTTATAAGATTTCAAGTTTGAAGCATATGAAAATTTTAACAATTTTTATCTGTGCTGAAATAAACAGATAAATAAAGTTATTTTATTTTGAAATTTTAAATGGAAAGTGTTTGAAATTCTGTATAACTTAAAAAAGGTATTATTGTCTTTTAAACAATACCATATTTTTGTAATTATATAACATATTTAAGAGTAATTTTGCCTTTTACGCATTGAAAGAATTGCGGTGAATGTTTAAAAATTCTGATCATGTAAAAAATGGTCACATGGCCAATTCGAAATGACCCCATCATATTGCTTCTGAGTTAATTAAATCACTGCGTACTAAACTTTACCCATGGTTACTACTTGCTCACTGAATATAGAAGGTTACTCAATGCTCACCGAACTATTCATTAGTTTACCCATCAATCACTAAAGCTAATTCCATCTCTACAGCTGGACAAAAATGTCTACGTGGTTGACGGAATAATTACGTGGCAATATACAACGTTAGTTAACCACACGTTGGATAAAAACGTACTCAATTGATGGAAAGCGTATTATTTTATCCTTTCAAAACGTACGTGCCCTTCATTTCAATTACAGAAGTGATATCCCCAATTCTAATCTAACCCTAGGAAGAACACTATCTTCAATTCGCCATGGAATTCTCTTCATCCACATCTCAGAACCGTGAACAAGGTTTGTGCTATTGCGGTCAGATAACTGTAAGAAAGACTTCATAGACAGGAAGACAATTTTTTGGGATGTAGATACTACGAATATTCAGAAGCTTTCGATTAATATGCTTGGGTCAATCCACCTCTTCATCCATGATACAAGACTATAATGAATGGGCTACTTTGCAAGTCCAATGATATGCAGTAAAGAGAGCTTCAGATGAGCAGATTGATGAAGATATATCAAGTAGGTTTGGGGGTATTGCTGATTTGCAAAGTCATTGGTATTTTTATGTTTTAAGGGAATATTATGTAATAAAATTCTGTATTTCAGTTACAATTTTTTTTGGAGGCTTTAGGATGGGCAGTTATGTTGGAATTGGTCTTTTGAAGGTGTAGCTGGTAAGTGATGGTTGGTGTTTGATTTAGAATTTCTATGTTTGTTGGTTACTTGGTTTCTCTATTTATATGATTTGGTAATGTAATTTCAATAGACGACGATTGAATGAAATGAATGATATGCTTGAAGCATAAGTTTTCTCCTTCACTCTCCCCTGATTTCTTCTTCTTTCCTGGTGTTCTTGTGCTGTTGCTACTCTTGAATTCACCACTTTGCATTAACAGTACAAGGAACAAATTTGGCTAAAGTAACATTTCTAATGAGAAGGTTAATGTACTAGTAATTTGGGAAGATCATCTTGCCTTTGGCCTTGTATTTGAGACATGAAAGTGAACTCTTAAACTTGGAGCATTCCCAAATTTCCTCTCCAAACCTACATATACTTGAGTCTCCAATCTTCATCTCTTCCAATATTTAAGTTCACTTCAAGCAAAAAACAAAAGGAACCCATCAACCATCAAGACTTCCATCGCTTTGTTTTTTCTCCCCTTGTTCAGACATCAGATAAAGCCTAAAATAAAACTGAACAACTTCTTCCACATTGGCCTTTGTGAGCACGAGAACCTAAATATTTTATTTCCATTTAAATAATCATCACATCCAAGCCATCTAAAGAATTATCATGAACCAAGCAACTGATCTTCTTCCTAGCACAATTTCCCGTAATAATCACCTATTTTCATGCAAAGAATCTTCATCATAAATCTATAATTGCAATAGAAATGGTTCTAACCAATTCACAGGGTTCATAACATATACATACATATATTTGAATCAAACAAAAGGACCAAAAAGATTTATGTATATTACAAAAAGATCATATTTGATCAAGTGTATTACAAAAGGATCATTTCCAGCAATTTTACACAAAACGAAACAAAACAATGTCAATATCCTTAATGACAAAGTACTTCACAGCTGTCAAACTACAATCTAAATCAATAGGTAGCTCGTGAAGTCTGTTGAGCAGCTACTGAGTGCTGAATTTTTCTTCGTTCTTGGTGGTGCAAATGCAACTGACTTTCGAACGACCCTTTTATTTTTTATCGTGGCTGCACTCTTCCTTGTTTTTTCTTAGTTCTCTATAGCCTGTAGATCCTCCACCAAGGATTCAAGTGTAATACTTGTAGTTTGCATCTGCGGAGGAACTTCCACCATTGTTGAACCATTTCGCTGATTAAGTGGAGGACCGTAGTTGTTGAATTGGGAAACACTTGTCATACCAATGCCAGGTGTAGGCACGAACTCGAAATTAGATCTTGGTGTTGATGGTTGCACTTCAATTGCTTTATTGCTCGATGGCCTCCTAGGTAGTAGTTTGACCTGAAAAGAAGGTTAGATATCATTTAAGTAAAGCACAATGTTTGAATAATTTGAAAAAAAGAAGCTTAGTTTCGATTACCTGTGAGTTATCACTCACAACGTGGTTTGACCTATCTTCATTTGCAGAATTTATAACACTCTCATACCAAGCCTGAAATGAGCACATATAATGTTTCCATTTACCATATTAGTTAACCAAGAAAATGAAATAAACATCATCTTTGAACTCTAAACAAACTTCATGTGCCGAGTCAGCTTTCTGATGATACATCATGATGTGGCATGTTCCTCCACAAACACTACAAGTAATTACTGTTATACCTCTCTTCTTCAGCTTACCCTTGGATCTGACATAGGTGATGACATCTTCCTCTGCATATCTCCTTCTCTTCTTTTGTTTTCTTCCCCGTTTAGACACAACCCAAGTTGGTGGTTTGACTGGAAGGGCATCAACAGAAGGCCATAACTTTATTCCATTGATTGGATAGATGATATTCTCATAACAATTGAGATACGTGCTAACTCTATTTAACACTCATGCACGTTCCTCCAAGGCTCCTCCATTCTATCTAAAATTGCAGCAATTGCATGACCATATGGAATCCCTGACAAACCCATCTTCTACAAGCACACATCTTACAATGTAGATCGACAACAAATTCTCCACTTGGACATTTCACATAAGATTGTGCCCCGCCGACCAATCCACCTCACATTCATCTGCTCACTCACAACTCTTCACAAGCTTCTGTTGGACTTTAGGACATAAAGGTCTAGTTAGCTTTCTCATCTTGTCCATCTTTGCTCGTATCATCTTCATAAAGCTTATGTGCAAGTCAATTAACATTGTCAATACGGATTTTTCCCTTTCTTCCAATACCACATTATTGAAAACATCACATAGGTTGTTCAAAAGTATGTCACTCTTCACTTTTTTCATAAAGTAAGCCTTACTCCATTCACTTGGGTGCCTTTTCTTTAACCAAGAATGTGCTGCTTTGCTCTCCTTCACAATCTCACCCATTCAAAAATTTTAATCAGCCACTGTTGTCGACTTGGCAGCCCTCTATAAGTAGTTTTTCAGAGTCAAACTCTTAAATTCGGTCCTGATGAAATTACTATACATGAGTCTGACACAAAAATGATGTTCAGCCTCGGGATACAAATTGTCTATGACATTCTGTAGACCTTTTTGTCTATCAGTCATAAAGGTCCAAGCATTACTATTCAATATCTTCAAATCTTCACCAAAGTGTTGTAGAAACCATCTCCAAATAGTAGCATTCTCACTCTCCACTATTGCATATGCTACTGGGTAAATGCAATCATTGACATCTAATGCCACAGCTACAAGCATCTGACCTCCAAATGTCCCTTTCAAAAAATGCCCATATAATCCCAAAAGTTGCCTACAACCTAACAAGAAGCCTCTTTTGCAAGCTTATAAACAAATGTATATACCTTGAAACTTTAGTTCATGCATGGCAACTATGCATGTAGACCCATGATTGGTTCTCAAAATCTCAGCTGCAAAAGGCCTAAGCATACCGAATTGATGCTCATCAGATCCTTGTATTAATAACCTAGCATATCTTCTAGCCCTCCAAGCTGTAACTTTATTAATTGTCAACTTCAAATCATTCTTTACAGCCTTCATAATAAGTTTAGACTTCGAATTAGGGTCAACTTTGAAAGTGTCTAAATACCTACCTGCTATATACCTTGAAGTGCAATGCCTATTTATTATGTCCCTTACAAATGTATGCTCTAAATTTGCTGACTTATTTGTACACAACCATTCTTTTTATTCCAAGAAGCCCATATTTTCCACTTGCACCCTAATTTACATATAGCGTGTGCTCTAAACTCATCATTCGGTCTAAACCTCAAATTACATCTAGTAACAATCCTATGATTCCTCATAGCTTGCCTAAACTCAATGTTTTTAAATTCCTTTCCAACATCGAGTTGTGGGTTGAACTTCTCCTTTTCGGGATCATATACAGGGAAGTGATAAATATTTTCTTCACTAGAAGAATAATCAGTATACAGTTCCTCCTCACTTGGGCAATCTAACTCATTAGAACCTTTCTCTTCTTCCCCTCCAACATCAAGTTCAAGTGCATGCTTGGATGCATTCTTATCATAGTGGAAATCATCATTGTTAACCTCATTATCTGAATCAATCAACTCACATTCAATCGATATCTCTTCCTCTTCTTGAACTGTACAAAAAAACCTTCACGAAAAATAGCTCAGTGTCGATATTATATTACAACAGTCACGTGTTCCATGTGAGTCAGTTAACTCAGCTCGACAAACTCAAGACATGTCTCCGACATATGTAATATAAAATTGAAGAATTCATCAAAATTATAGCAATAAATTGACCTTGTGGTCACTCCTCCATGGTCTGCAAAAGCGATTCTTCCACTATATTTTTTTCGATTGGATCCCCCATGTTCCTTACAATCAAGACAAGAATATTCCTATGTTTCGTGGCTAATCTTTCGCTATCTGTTTGGCTATGTTTGAAGTGAAACAAAAATCTAGAGTTCGCGATTTGGAGCTTAACTTTGAAGATATAACTTACCAATGATTGGAATTGGGGAGGAGTGCAATTTAGGGAGGATCGATTTCGGTGGACTACGATTTTCAATTTCGGCAGTGGACGACGATTTCAATTTCGACGGTGGACTTCGATTTTCAATTTGGGTGGAATTGGAGAAGGGAGAAGAAATATGGGTTTCATTACCGTTTTCAGTGAATCCAGTTTGACTATTTTTAAATGATGTGAATATTTTGTTTGCCATATCATCCGCCACGTAGACAATTTTGTCCAACTATAGATGCGAAATTGGCTTTAGCGATTGATAAGTAAACTAATGAATAGTTCAGCAAATATCCATGGATAAAGTTTAGTAGGCACTTAATTAATGAACTCCATTGCTTCCCAAACACAACACCATAAAACAGAGTAGAATCAATGCTTAACAGAGATTCGAACAATCATCTCAAAGTTGAAATGGCCGAGGCTGTAGTCTCCATTACTCTTCAAACCATTAGCAATCTACTTGTTGAAGAAGTTAAATTCTACAGTGGAGTGAGATCCCAGGTCGAGCAAATCCAGCAAGAGCTTCAACTTATGAGATCTTTCTTGAAAGATGCGGATGCACAGCAAGATACGAATGAACGTCTCCAAAAGTGGATTGCAGAAGTTCGAGAAGCAGCTTATGATATAGAGGATAATATCCTTGTATTTGTTGCTGTCAAAAATGCGTCCAGAAGGTACAGAAATTCGAAAAACTTGTTGAAAAAAATGGTTTGCTTTTTTAGAGAAATCATCACAAAGTACAAGGTGGGTTCTCATATTTCTGATATTAAGAAGAGGATAAATAGTCTCACGACGAGTTTACAGACTTTTGAGATAAAAACCATAAATAATCAACGAGAAAATCCGGGTTTTGATGATGCAAGAATTCGGGATCTGAGGAGGTCTTATTCTCATGTTGTTGAGGAAGATTTTGTGGGATTACAAGGAGATATTAAAATGTTGGTTGCACATTTGATTGATGAACAAAAGGATAGGGTTATTTCAATTTATGGAATGGGGGGTTTGGGGAAGACAACAATAGCTAGAAAAGTGTATGGCAATAGAGATGTTCGACGCCATTTTGATGGATTTGCTTGGACTTGTGTATCCCAACGATGGGATAAAAAGGATATTTTACAGGGGATTTTGATTAAACTGATTTCTGAGAAAAGGGATGAGATTTTGGGTATGAGGGATGAGGAATTGGTCAGGGAACTGCATGATGTGCAGTTGAAGAAGAAGTGTCTGGTAGTTCTTGATGATATTTGGTCGATTCAAGCTTGGGATATCCTTAAATCGGCTTTTCCAAATACTACTGGTGCAGGTAGCAAAATATTGCTCACGACACGGAATAGAGAAGTTGCTTCTTATGTTTATCCGAGTGGATTTCTTTATGAGCCTAGGGTTTTGAGCAACGAGGAGAGTTGGGAATTGCTAAGGAAGAAGGCATTTCCAAGAAGACAAGATATTGCTGGTAATTTTTATCTTCATTTTTCCTTCGTAGGCAGTTGTTTCGTTGTATCTGTTTACAACTTTGAGTGATTTTGTTGGTTGTTTTAACTCTTTGATCTAGTTTCCAATTGTAACAACTCGGCCATTATGTCCAAGTCGTTAATTTACCTCTGAGAGAGCCTCAACCGATCTTACCCCTTACGGATTTCTATCGCGTTCTCAGAATTCGAATGCTTGACCATTCTCTTAAGAATGAATTAAGTTGAATCATGGTATCAATGTTGACGCAGAGAACCTCTTGTTTTAGTGAACCCTCGAAGTTGTCGGCGACTGTGCGATTCAGTTCGACGAGGGCCGGTTCCTACGCATTAATTTTAATTGACTGGATTGGTGAACCGACATCCGTTTGCAACCACTTTGGAAATGTTGCTGGAATGGTATTAATAAAAAAAAAAAAAAGGATCTTTCTTTTGCAATTCTATTCTTTCGAGTTTATTTCGTTCCTAATCTCCTTTCTAAAAAATGGTGGACATTACCAAAGTAAAAGATTACTTTGGTTTGGTACCATTATTCAACTTTAGTTATTCTTAACAGAAAAGTCGTAGTGTTCGAATTCTGCATCACGATAAAAATCCGTGAGGGGTAAGATGGACTCAGTCTCTTCCAAAACGGACAATACGTAAGTTATTGGTTTGTGTATAGAGGCCGGGTCGTTACACCAATTGGGGTGCTTATCTTTGTAACGATTACTCCTAAGTTCCTTGTGGGATTATTAGCATATTGGGAACCCTTCAATCAAGGGCTAGTTTTCTCAAAGTGCTAAGCTCTCGAGCTAATATTTAACTTAATGATCCACCTGTCTTTTCACAACTGTTATCTGACGTCTTGTTTTCCTAATTGAGTCACCTCGGGAGGCATTTAGCTTTTTCTAGGTCACTCCCATCCATGGAAAGGGCTAGTACTTCCTTTGGAAGGGTATCTATTTTGATACCTTTGGTACAAGCAGAGTGGATGTAGCTCCTCCTTGAAATCAACTTGTAAGAAAGGGGCGTCCAATGTGTTTATGAGTCTACAAGTTGAACCTTAATTTAGTGACGTGGGAGGGAATCAATAGTCTTGTGTTTTACAATTGATCCAGTTCAGTTCAACTAATAAGGATAGTGTTTAACTTCAATGTCAATTCAGCTTAATTGATTTGCTGTTGCAGATTGTACTGCAAATGTTCCGGTACAAGGTCTGCTAGCTTTTTCCCGTTTAACATTTGCCACAATGTTATCATCTATAATCTTTAAATTGCTCAGAGTTGCTTTTAAGAACAGCAGAATATCTGATCTTCTATCGAGGAATCTTCTTGTCTTCATTTAGTTATTTATTAGGGGTTCCCTCTATCGAAATATTTGATTCTTTAATTGGCCTTCATCCTTAGCAAACTGTGGTAAGGAGAGTGGCGATGGCTTGTTTCCCATTATTTGAACCAAGCCACATTGAATTGAATAGAATAGTTAAGGCACGTGCAAATATCCTAAAGTTGAAGATAGTGATTTTGTTGTTCTTACTTTGCAGAATATGTGATTGAACCCGAGATGGAGACATTAGGAAAGGATATGGTTGCACGGTGTTGTGGTTTGCCGTTAGCCATTTTGGTGCTTGGTGGACTTCTCGTAACAAAGCACAATGTTAGAGAGTGGCATACGGTACATGATAACATCAATTGGTTTTTGGCTCGGGGCAGAGGTCATGGACGACAGCAAGCAGTAACGGAGGTTTTATCCTTCAGTTACCATGACCTTCCATATCAGTTCAAGCAATGCTTTCTTTTTCTGGCCAATTTTCCGGAGGAGTTTGAGATAGAAGCCGAGAAATTGTACCAATTCTGGCTAGCCGAAGGCATCATATCACAGGGAGAACGCGCTGAAGAAGAAACAATGATGGATGTAGCTGAACGCTACTTGGCTGAACTGGCTCAAAGGTGCATGGTCCAAGTGAATGTAAAAGAAACAGCTGGTGGTTTCAAAAACTGTCGTCTTCACGATCTTATGCGGGATCTTTGTTTGTCTAAAGCCAAAGACGAAAACTTCGCCAATGTCATTGATTTTAGACGTGATAAGAAACCCATGGATTCGTTATCATCGAGCAGTAGAATTCGAAGAATTTCCGTTTATTTGGATTCCGATATGACACAGGATGCTGTTGCTTGTACGGAAAATCGTCACATCAGGTCCGCTTTCATTTATGCTAATGATTGTAGGCAAGATATTTTGCAACAAATGAGATTTCATCTCAGTAGCTTCAAGTTACTCGGAGTTTTAAATCTTCACGGATTTCAATATGCCGATGAGTTGCCTAAATCGATTGGAGATTTGATCCACTTGAAGTACCTGAGTTTGAGCTATTCTAAATTCAAGAAGTTGCCATCATCATTAAGCAAATTGGTGTACTTGCAAACGCTCGATTTGGAAGTTGATGATTCACTGCAAATCCCGAATATCATCTGGAAAATTGAAAGATTAAGACATCTATATCTTCCTAAAAAGTTTCAGACTCAGGATGGTTTGAAATTAAGACTGGATGGATTAATTGAACTGGAGATTTTAGTAAACTTCAATACTAGCTTATGCGACGTGAAAGATCTCGACACATTGACTAATCTCCGGAAACTAAGAGCATCGATAAAGGATAATCTCGATGACCTGCCAAATATACTTAAATACATAAGCTTCACACAGAATCATCTCAGACGCTCGTCTCTTTCCATTTGTTGCCCGCAGTTTTGTTCAGATGCTGAGTTAAGTCTTTTGAAGACACTACTCGGGTGTCATCGTCTTTACAAGTTATCCATAAAGGGACGTATTGGTAAGTTACCGGAATTTTACCATTTCTCGTCGAGCATTGCTAAAATGACCTTCAAGGCATCTTTACTTGAGGAAGACCCTATGGCAACGCTAGAAAACCTACCAAAGTTAAGTAGCTTATCAATATTTGATTCGACTTTTGTGGGAGAAGAAATGGCCTGCTCGAGTAAGGGGTTCCCGAGACTTCTGTATCTGAAACTGTGGGATTTGTCAAACTTGAAGAGATGGAGGATTGACGCAGGAGCCATGCCTAAACTCAGTCGTCTTGTTATTGCTCATTGTGAACAATTGGAAATGCTCCCGGATGGACTTAAATTCGTTACTACACTGCAAAAATTGAATGTTCGTTTGATGTCTGACGATTTTAAAGATCGACTTAGAGATGAAAGTAACGATTTTGACAAAGTTCGACATGTACCTGATATCAAGCTTGACTGAATTCTTTCCATATCTGTATTATTAATTTAAAGATGTTTGTGCATTGCACCCTTGTTGTCACTCTTTTATCGTCAGTTGTTGATTTTTCACTTGAATTTCAGTGTGTTGTATAATTGTATCGTATCACAGTGTTAAATGTATTAAAAGTGTCTATTATTTTCATTTGTATTTGACTGTACCTTTGTGATTCATTTCATAAGATTTGGAAGCATGGAAAAGTTAATAGAAAAATATTTTGAAAAAATGATTTTTTCAATAATATTATGTTTGTTATATTTGTTTGGTGGGGATTAAAATTAAATTTTTAGTAGACCGTGATATAAATTTTTGAAATGTGTAGTTGAAAAGCTGTGGGACCTATGAAATATGTGGTTAATATTGATTGTTTGACTTTGATTTAGATTAAAATCTAATTTTAATTTGTACCAAATAAGCTCTTATATTTATATTTGCCGTCTTCATTTAGTTTTTTCTCGAGATTACATAAAATACTTGATTATTTACGGTGTTTTTGGGAGACTTTCAATGATAATGTGGACAATTATTATTATTATTTGTTCTTGATAATTAGTAACGTTTGTGTAAATGCATATTTTGGGTATGTTTTAATTAATACTATGAACAATTGTTTCTTTTGGTAATTACACGCTTTAATCTCATATTAGGTGGCACGGCGTGTTTTGGAGGATTTTAATAATTTTTGCTTAATTTTTTTATTTTGAGAGGTCGTGCATTTTAAATCTAGATAGGTAACACGTGTGCTTTTTGTTGGAAATGAGTCAATAAATTGGTCAACTTTAAGTCCAATTTTGAGTGAGACATGTATGTCAATTTTAACTGCACCAAGCATATTCACGTTCTACTCCGCGAGATGATCAACATGATATATTTATTTATTGAAAACCATTTAGAATTGAATGAAATATTTAATGTCAAAGTAACCCACTTGGAACTATAAACTAGTGAAGATTTTGATTTATTGAAAATTCTCAAACACTTATCCCACATAAGAAAGTTATGAAACTTTGGTGTGGTTTATATAGTGTAAAGTTGTGAATCGAGTTTGGACCCCAATGGGTAGCAATAGTCTTTAAAAGGGGGGAGACCTATATCCTATTGGATTCGGTCCAAACCCCGCGCGCGCGAGCCGCGCCGTCGTCCGTCCGGTCGGCTGGTTTGTGTGCGGGTGCGTCCTTGTACTATATTATCTTTTTGAACAAAATTTATTTAATTTTGTACCAAATTATAATTAATCAAATTCTTGGANTATTGGATTCGGTCCAAACCCCGCGCGCGCGAGCCGCGCCGTCGTCCGTCCGGTCGGCTGGTTTGTGTGCGGGTGCGTCCTTGTACTATATTATCTTTTTGAACAAAATTTATTTAATTTTGTACCAAATTATAATTAATCAAATTCTTGGATACTTAATGATATTATATTTTTTATGGGCTTTTTTTCGAATTTATTTTCTGACCAAATCTTGCTGTCTGTTCGGGTTTTGGAGGTTGTCTGAACAGTGACGACTGTTCTGAAA
>CAIGRP010017898.1:0-14415 GCA_903798385.1 Fraxinus cuspidata
TTCTAAGAGATATCCAAATCTAATGTGATAGACAACCTCAGCTTCTTGAACATCATGCGAACTTGAGAGCCTCGGATAAGTCATTGGAGGTGTTTCCATAAAGGGAACGGCTTTGGCGCACCCACTTCTTCATCAGCATGCCAGCTCTTGCCTTAGCTAAATGTTCTTTCCATTAAGTACCTTGGCAATGCAATTAGGACCTTCAGTATGCCATCCTTACGTCGCCCTTTAGAGTTTTCCTGCCACGTTATGCCTCATGGGTCCACTTGCCGCGAGTTCCTCCACGTGGCAACCTTTTGTGGATTCTCGGATAAGAGACGTAATAGCTGTGTTTGGAGCTCAAACTTTAGCATTCCTAGTGGACCCTCACCACTAGAATGGTACACAAAAATGAATCTATCTATCTCTCAGTATTCCATGAATTCTCCTGACATCAAAATTATTAATGAAAAGCAATAATTTCATCATATCCAATAGTTAAATCACACAACTTGAAAATTCGAATGTCTAATTATAAAATGAACAAAGGGTAATTAGCACATAACGTCCCCACCTTTCATTGTTATATTGAAAAAACTCATATCTTTCATTTTTTGACATTTCACTTTTATTTCATTTTTCATTGCACAAAATGTCATTTTCAATTATTTTTCAATTAAAAATAGTGAAATAACGAGTATACATTTCTCTCTAAATAAAACAAAAAGGAAAAGGAAAAACTAATTGCAACCATAAACCCAAATTTTTAATAAGCGCAAATGAGTCTCAAATAAATTATTAAAAGAACAATTAACACATAATGTCTATACCTTTCATTATTATAGCGAAAAGTCTCTACCTTCCATTTTTTTGGTATTTTCACCTTTAATTACATATTTGATTACGCAAACCATCATTTCTATCAATTTTTCCCAATAACGAGTTGTGAAATGATGAATATATCCTCTTATTTTTTTTTATAAAAAAGAAAATTAATTTATTTTAATTTTCTAATTTTTTTAATAATTTATTTAGGACTCGTTGACACCTTTTAATTTTTTAATTTTTTTAATTTTTAAATAAATTTAATTGAGACTCTTTTGCAATTTTTTTTTAAAATTAAATTTTAAATTTTAATATTTTATTAGGTATTCGTTTGCACTTTAAAAAAACAATAATTTCAAATAATTTCTTTGTGACTCGTTTGCACTTTTTTAAATAAAATAAATAAATTTTTAATTTTTAAATAATTTATTTGAGACTCGTTTACACTTTTTAAAAAAATTGGACTATGCTTGCAATTAATTATTTAGATTTTTTTTTATTTAAATATGAGGATATATTTATCATTTCATAACTCTTTATTGAGAAATTGGAAATGATGATTTGCGCTGTCAAATGTTTAATTAAGGGTAAAAATGTCAAAAAAGAAATATAATAACTTTTTTTTTTTGCAATAATAATTAAAGGAAGAGACATTATGTGCTAATTACCCTTTTTTTATTATTTATCTGTGAGTCATTTTCATTTAAAAAAATCAGGATTATGGTTGCAATTTGTTTTTTCTTTTTCTTTTTGTTTTATTTAAAGAGAAGGGTAAATTTGTCATTCCACATTTTTTGAGAAAATATATGAAAAATGACCTTTTGCGCAATGTAATGTGGAAATAAGGGTAAAAATGTCAAAAAAATGAAAGTTAAGGATATTTTCCACAATAGTAGTGACATGTGGGGACGTTATGTGCTAATTACCCAATGAACAAATATCTTTACTAGATAGAAATATAGTTTAAAGCACATATTGAAAGAATAAAATTAGTACTACTAACGTGACACAAGTTAATTGATAAACAAATCAATAGATGAGCAGTATTTCATTGTACTCATCTTTCTTGGAGGCAAAATTATATGGCTACAGAGACAACTAATTTGGGAAACAGATAAACTAGCTAATTAATCTAATTAAGTAATTATAGAAAAACACTAATTATAAGATCAATTAGGAATTCTACCGATCTTTCTTATAATTAACAAAATCGTATGATATACTAAAATCTCCTATAATAATGCACAAATCATGCTAACATTCCCTCTCAAATTGGTGCATAGATATCTTGCATGCCCAACTTGTCCAGTGAGTTGGATAAAATTCCACTTGAAATTGCCTTGGTCAGGATATCAACCAACTGGTCTTCAAATTTTACAAATGGAACTTCAATAATCCTACCATCCAGCTTTTCTTTAATAAATGCTTATCTATTTCTGCTTGCTTGGTGCAATCATGTTGTACGAGGTTGTGGGTCATTGCAATTGTTGATTGTTGTCACAACATAAAGGCATAGAAATTCACATACACCTTGGGCCATTGCCCTATATTTACAACCTTCACCCATAGTAATTCACATACACCTTGGGCCATTGCCCTATATTTAGCTTCAACAGTTGATCTAGATACAACCTTCTATTTTTACTTCTCTAAGTAGCCAGATTATTAACAACAAAGATGAAATAACATGTAGTAGAACATTTGTTAGTATTATCTCGTGCCCAATCAGAATCAATATATAATCCTTAATATCCAAGTGATCCTTTTTGGAAAAAAAAAATTTCTCTTTCCTTGGAGCACTCTTCAAATATCATATAACTCGATTCGCAGCATCCATATGTCTTTCACTTAGAGTATGCATAAATTGACTGATGACACTAATGACATAAGCTATATCAGGTCTGGTTTGAGAGAAATAAATTGACCAGCCTACAAGTCGTTGATATCTCTCTTTGTTGGGTGGAACATCACTCGGGTTTTCATGAAGCTTATAATTCTGTTCAATTGGAGTTTCAGCTGACTTGCAATCTAAAATTCTTGTATTAGCTAACAAATCTAGTACATATTTTATTTGGGAAAGATGTGTACCCTTATTTGACCGAATCTTCTCTATGTCAAGAAAATACTTTAAATCTCCAAGTTCTTTCACCTAAAATTCTCTTGATAAATATTTCTTCAATTTTTCAATCTCAAAAATATCACTTCCAATCAGTGTCATAAATAATTAAAGCAGTCACCTTGTCCTTTTTGTGCTTTAGAAACAATGTGTGATCTGAGTTGTTTTGTTTATACCCACAATTCCTCGTTACAAGTGCAAATCTTCTAAACCAAGCTCGAGAAGATTGTTTTAAACCATACAACTCTCTTTTAAACTTTCGCACCATTCCGGCCTTCGTTGAAAGTCCTGGTGGAAGATCCATGTAGAGCTTTTCTTCAAGTTCTCTATGAAGAAAAGCATTCATCACATCATATTGCAACAATGGCCAGTTTTGAGTAGCACCCACAGAAAGTGGTACACGTACAACACTAATCTTTCACACAGGAGCAAGTTGTAATCCACCCCATACTTTTGAGTGCATCATTTTGCGACCAATCTTGCCTTGTACCTTTCTACCGAGCCATCAACTTTGTGTTTTGTAGTAAAAATTGATTGACATCCAATAGTCATCTTTCTTGTAGGCAAGGGTACCACATCCCAAGTCATATTCTTTTGCAATGCTCTCATTTTTTCAGCCATAGCTTCGGTACATTTGTATTTTCTAATGCATCCTGCAACTATCTTGGAATAGATACAATAGATATTTGACAAAAGAATGATTTGTACGACTTGAAAA
This sequence comes from Fraxinus cuspidata, assembly GCA_903798385.1. Classification (NCBI taxonomy): domain Eukaryota; kingdom Viridiplantae; phylum Streptophyta; class Magnoliopsida; order Lamiales; family Oleaceae; genus Fraxinus; species Fraxinus cuspidata. The sequence goes on from CAIGRP010017898.1 coordinate 3,639, forward strand.
CTCTATGGGTTCACACATGATTGCTAATCGGTACTTTTCTTTACTATTTAAATCTGCATCATACTGATTTTAGGTTTACCATGATTTATATGAGCTGGTAATTGATATTTTTGTGGTTTAGGTTCAAATTCAAGTTCAAGTTTAGGCAAAGAGTTTAAAAAATCACTAGTTTTATACAAAGTTTTATCAGGTACAGAGAGTACCTCATTTGTAGCCTTTGTAGTAGATTGAACGTGTGGTGGATAGAGAGGGAAATTGTCAGCAGTACTATCAACAGTATTTGGGCATGTTGATATATTTCTTTCTTCCAAAGAGTTCTTGGTATCTAGAGTATCATGTCTCTAATCACTGGTTAGAGATATAGTATCAATAGGCATATCATCATGGCTATTCTCTTCAAAAAAACACCATCAATCTCCCCCTGAAAAGGAGAGCCATCAGTAGAGAAATAGGCTAAATTCTCATTAAATGTAACATTCATAGGGACATACATCTTTTGAGTAAGTGGGTAAAATCAACGATATCATTCCTGACAAGAACCATACCCCACAGAAACTTATTTGACTGCCCGAGGTGATAGTTTGCTACATTGATGAGAGTGAACTTGGGCATATGCAACATACGCAAAGACTTTAGGAGGGAGATTAGAGACATGGGGCATATCTTGTATCTTTGCAGTGAGGACCTGAAAAGGAGTTTGGAATGCAAGAACATTATAACGGACTCAGTTTATGATATACATAGCAGATAGCAAAGCATTGCCCCACAAATATTTAGGAACATTTTTTTCAAATAATAAAGCTCAATTAACCTCTAGAAGTTGGCAATTACGTTTCTTGACAACATCATTCTGTTGTGGTATTTTAGTACAAGATGTTTGATGGATGATACCTTGTGACTAAAAGAAAATAGCACGCTCATTTGTGAGATATTCACCTCCACTGTCTGAACCTAGTACTTTGATATTTGTAGAAAACTAATTTTGGACCATAGTGCACAATTTTATAATAACTTTGTCCACATCACTCTTGTGCTTAATTAAATAAATCCATGCAATCCAAGTGCAGTCATCAATGAAGATAATAAACCATCGTATATCACAAGAAGTAGAATGCTAAGAGAGACCCCATACATCTGAATGAATTAGAGTAAATGGCATTGATACTTTATTATCGTTTTTTGTAAATAATGCACGATGGCTTTTAGCTAAACAAGTCTCACAAGTAGAACATTTAATTTCTTTATTGCTAGACTCAAACAAGATAGGTAAAAGATGCTTTAAGTAGCTAAATGGTCCTGAAAAAAATAAAATGTTTGGGAAAAATGATAGGAATAAGCAATCACGGGTTTAGATACAGATACTAAATCAGTTTCTAAAATTAGAACCATGAGAACATTGGACAACTTGATGTTGGGTGTAGGCTGAATGGTACCAATACCAAAGACCATTGACAGTTCTGACACGGTATTTTGAGAAGTTTTTAGTAAAGGTAGTGAGTTTATTAAGGTTATTAGCCATATGATCCATTGCTCCAATGTCAATTATCCATTCATTTGCACAAACAGAAGTAGAAGTACATAGAGCATATGCAAAATTACTTGACTTGGCCTCATCTTCATTTTCAGTAGTTGTCGTGTTATTAAGTGATGCTATACTTCCTTGTTTTTATCAATAAGTTCATCTGCCCAATTACATCAATCATGAAGTTTCCAACATCTATCCCCAATATGATTTTTACCAATGAATGCATTTACGTTCATCTTTAGTCGAATTTAATCCACCAGATTTGAAGAAAGGTTTTGGATACTTATATAAGCTACCCTCATTTCCTTTATGTGTAACTAAGGTACTGCCACTTGTAATTTTCCTCACTCTCCATAGTTTTTAAGTGAGTATCCCCCTTACAAATTATCGCATAAGTTTCTAGGACATAAGGAAATGGATCAGAATGAAGCATATGGCCACAAGAGCATCAAGATGAGAATCTAGTCCTGCTAAAAAGATGTAAACACGAAATTTTGTGACAGAAGCTAAGTGGGTGCAGAGAAGGTTGATATAATTATGTTCCTACCATATAGTTTGTAATTCTTCATAGTAAACTTGACGGGTACAATCTTCTTAATTGATGTTGACATATCTTCGTGTTAACTCATATACTGTGGAAGAATTGCTACTTATAGCATAGGTTTTCTCTACAACATACCAGATAGCCGTTACCGTAGGAAGACGATCAAAGTGAACTCTTACATCTTTCTACTTTGAATTGAGAAGCCGTGTCTGAATAGTGCAATTTTCCTCCTTCCAAATTCATAGGCTTCAGCATTAGTTTTCTTAGAATCCTTCTTCATACCGGTAATATATCCAAGTTTCTTCTTACTGGTAATGGACATACGAGCCCAAGAATCATAGGTATTTCGACCAGTCAATTTTTCAGGAGCAATTTGAAATAATCAGATGTATCACCAACCATTTTCTAGAGAAAATATCAGGGTATCAGCGAAAGTATTGATTTAGGACAGGATAGTAGTGGAAGTATTACAGTTTACGTGCAATTTCAGAAACAAGTATATCAACTATGATTGCTCTGATACCACGATAATCTGAGCAATAGTGGAGCAGTATTTCATTGTATTCACCTCATTTTGAGGCAAAATTATATAGGTGCAAAGACAACTAATTTAGGAAACAGATAAACTAATTTATCTAATTACTTAATTACAGAAAAACACTATTTACAAGATCAATTAGGAAATTCTACTAATCTTTCATATAATTGACACAATCGTACGATACACTAAAATCTTCTATAATTATGCACAACTCATGCTATCATTAATTACACAAAAATATCAACTATTTCAAATATATCATCATCAATAGTTGCAGTCTACTTATATATGTAGCAATACGAAAAATTGAATCTCACCATTGCAAATTTATCAATATGGCATTACATTCATGCTTCAGCTAATTAGAGAAAAATTCAATTTGTTATCCTAAAGAGCTTCAGCTCATCTATCTAAACATGCTTAATTACTCAATCACAATTTGTTATCTCAAAACTCTCTTCTTATCCATTTTCATATACAAAATCACAAGCACCCAATTTCGAGTGAGGGGATTTTGAAAGACGAAATTAGACTTGAGTATTTTATAAAAGAAATCAACATGCTCTAAAAGGCCAGTGGCTTTAGAATACGTAAGTGCATGCCACATCCTACATAATTTTCGTGGTTAAAATGTGTGATTTTCCACAGACGACGCCAATCTATTGACCTCGAAAAATGTGACGCCGACGTAGACAACAAATGCCGGGTTCACTCACGCCAACAAGTAAATTACTGTGCGTTTTGACTGGAGTATCAGAAGGAAGTGAGAAAAACGTGAATGTGAGAGATGCTTCACGACGTAATACACAAGTGTTCGAGCATGACGAGTGAAACAAAGATGATTAAGCTAACAATAATCACCAATCAAATGCCTATGATTATCAGTTAAAGATCAAGCTAATGAATAACAAGCAAGATGATATATGGATAATTTTTCTTCTTAAATGTACGTGTTAGAAAAAATGTTCACATGGCTATTTTGTATTTCTTTTTTAGATTTTCTAAGATCCCAAAAGTCCCATTTTTCTTTACAAAGACTTGCTATTTATAGTGTTTTGGCCGACATGGTGTTCATTGGATCAAAACTATGTGGCCTCATCTCCTTGACTAAGGCTTCACATCACTGTCTGTCATACAATAAATACGTTAACAATTGATCAGCCACTCGATACATTAAGCAGACACACCTAACATTTTTTTATTACAAACTTTATATCAATCATTCCTAAAGATCGTCTACAGATCTTGTAAGAGACAATTTCGAATGAACTAAGGCCTATGTTGGAGAAAGCTATGTATCGATCTTCTATATGAAGAGCTTTGTCTTTTTTTCTCTAAGTTTCGTGGGTTGGAGTACATTTCTACACTCACTAATATAATGACTACGAACTTGATGGAAAGTATAGTAGGGCCATTGGTCATGATAGGCTATTTCTAGGTTTATAGTCTCTTCTTGCATTCTTTTGATGGACATGTCTCTTTAGGGCAGCCTTTGGCTTCTCATGGCCACTGGTCCAAACTCTTTATAGGCTAAGGTTGGTACGACATTCAAGGTGGTCGTGGCTAGGGCTTGCCCAAGGTAAGAGCAAGTATATGCCCAACTTAGATCCATTGCTGGTTTACCAAGTGGGAGGTGAGGCCTCTTCCCATTTGCCTTTGGAGCCCTCGGGCTGCCTTATTGCGATGATCAATCATTTCTTTACTGATTGTTTCACATCTCATTATTTCCACAAGTTCGTCATAAGTAGTGAGATTCTTGTTTCGAACATCTTCCCATAGTAGAGTGTTCATGTTGAGATCTCCTTTTAGACCAGAGATGGCTTATCTATCGGTGACCTTTTCAAAATAGGCCATCTCATATATGAAACTGATCAAGTAGTTTTTCAGCGTCACACTAGCTGCTTGCCTCGTGTCTTGGTGGCATTGAATGGGGACTTCTATATCATTTTTGGATAGGTACTAATTTAAGGTTGCCTTTATGATACTCCTTGGGTGAATTCTACTATAACATGCCATTCCACCAAGAGTCAAGTGGAAGGCTCTGCTCTTAAAAGTAGGTGTGGCACCTCTCAAACTCATGTGAGTCTTGTAAGTGTTGAGGTGCTCTTCTGGGTCACCTCTCCCTTCATATATAGGAATCTTTGGAGACACGAAGTGGTCGGATATGGACATTTCGAAACTTATAGGAAAACTGAAGGTTCTCATCATCATCATCATCAAGTTCAGAGGACCTACATGGTCCATTGAGTACCAAGGTGGTTGGAAGATCACAGTTTGTTCTCTTGTGGCCTCTACTCACATTCTCTCTCGACTATTTCCAGGTGAGGAATCATTTTGAGGTCTTTACATTTGTTCGTGAGGTCTTGCTATGGAAGGTGGCTATTGTGGCATATTTCTAGGCATATCAAGGTCAATCCTATCAAAGATGCTAGCGAACCTTTGTGGTCTTGTCTTTCGCTCATATTTAGGAGGGAAATTGTCTTCTCCATAGAGCGGGTCATTGACAGATCATTTGGATGCATAGTTTGATGACGTATCCACTCTTACTACCCTTTTTATTAGGCTACACCTCTTATGTGCCTACTAGAATGAGCCATTTGGCTTTGCATTTCCTCTTCTTCTTTCTGGTGGAAAGGCCTCTTGAGGTATATTTTGAGGCATTTGATAGCCTCCTAGCCCATGTATTTGCATGAGGAGTTGTTGCATGACGGTGTTTTGTGCTGTGATTCTTCGCATATTAGTGGCCATTTTTCCCACCTCTTGTGGGGGGTGAGACCCTTTCAACTCGGCGATACAGTAGTGAGGTCAGTGATGCATGACATTGGTTTGAATGACCTCTTCTTTAGAGACCTCTCTTGCTCTTGTTTGATTCTTGTCCTCTTCACTATCCCTTATTTTGGTTGGACGCCTCTTTTCTTCAAATAGAGAGTCTTTTGAGCAGACTTCTACTTCAGAATACTCATTTTTCAAGGAATGTATATACCCAAGATGATGAATAAAACTTCAAATCTTCTTTAATTGAAACTCTCATTTGTTCTTTATTCAAGAGCAAAATCTTTCTTCGAGGGGGAGCTTAGTTACTTTTTCAATAAGCTTTTTCCATAAGGATGCTCGTGCTTATAATATGATATTTCACAGACGGTGCCAAAAGAATTCGATTCCTCTATCGTCCACGTAAGCCTTTTGTCCTATACATTTAGATAAACCATAGGTCACACTTGACCTTCTTCGAAATGGAAGAAGAAAGCCACGTGCACTCCAATAGTCAAGTCAGTCAATATATGAGTGAAGGAGCGTGGGACGTGAGCCACTAAAGATAAAGAGATTGGATCCCAGAGGGTATGAATTGAATATATTGAGAGTTATAGTTTTGATAGTCTAAAGTTGCATTACTTTTAAATGATATTAAGTGTGAGCTTTTATAGTAGAAGATGCTTGTTGTTGACCGTTGGATGGAAATACACATAGCCTCATCCTGATGGTTGATTTTTTTCCTTGGTGTCACTCCATCAATTCTAAGCTGATGGGCATTTAATACTTCTGACAAGTAGTCACTTTAAAGCCTAGTCTGATCTTTGAAATATAGACTGACAATTTGACATTTTAGGTGCCTGCAATAGAGCTGTCACATTAATCAATCGTAGGAATATTTGCGCAAAAGATTTACTTGGAGATATAAGATGTTTTCTCTCAACTAGGAGGCTAATTTGTCTCGGACTTCCTCATCCAGCGGCGTGACACCTTGCCTCAACCTTAGAGGGTCGGCCACCCAAGATACCTCGAATGAAGTGATACATGACATCGACTATGGTTCAATCTTGACCAGGTGGGATGTTGACGTAGAATGTGGGCCTGGTTGTCTTGTTAACTGACTACAACATGGGAATGACCTGGAGCTTCGTCAAAAGAGTCATAAGCCTTACTACACAAAATGTGATATGTAACATGGTTACATAATCATTTGAATCCAAAATAAAATGGTTGAATATGCATTTGCATTCAAAATGTTAACATTTTGACCGTAACGGCTAGCTTTCATTGCTAAGGCTATAATTAAATTTTGAGGAAAACTCGCAATTCTTTACCTTCAAATTCTCTTTCTCATAGAAAAAACTATTTTCTAAATCTTTAAAATAATTCAAACCACAATGATCCTTTTTACAGCGTAATCGAATTTTTACCATATAGATCTTATTAAATTACCTGCTTTTATGTATCTTGATTCTGTAATCTAAGTTAACCTTTAGAAATTAGATTATATTCTAATTTGTTACGGACTTAATGATTTTCTTCAATAAGCATATTCTTTTGTGCTCGTGATACCCATTTAATTTAATTTACTTTCATCAAAACAAATTTCAACATTTCCTTTACTGCAAATAGTGAACAGAAAAATAAGAAGAAGAACGTTTGGCAATACAGTAAAAGTAACAACTCATACAATTTCAAAAATAAACCGTTGTATGAAAAAAATTGCAATAAATTTACTTTACATATTGTTCCAATGAAGTTTTTTCGCAAAATTCATTAGCTCAATTCTAACCAAGTCACATTTTCTCTTGATTAATAACGATCCCAATTTTCAGATTTCCAAAATGATCTACTTCGATTGAACGAAAATATGATTAAAGTGTCACTTTTCTTTCATGTGATGAACTATAACTTATAATTTAGAGTGTGAAAGGTCTCTTTTATCGAGAAAGACGAAAATACATTCTTTAAGATTTAAAAAATATTAAAATAGACTATAAGTAAAAAGACTCATAACTCTTTCAATTACAAGAAATAATTTCTCACAATAACCTAATTCAACCTCAAAAATAAATTAATACAGGCTTTTTCAATTCTTCATTTTCATCAAAATCTCTCCTCCAATATTAAAGTCTCGCTAATTACTCTCATACTTGTCTTAGAAAACTCAATACAATTAATTAGAAGTCAATATTTCAACATTTTTGAACTAATAAGAACATTTGCACTTTTATGTATTTTGTTACTTTGATTTTCATTTATAATTGTTAAATAACACGTTAGCTTATTTTAGCTTGTTTAAATAGATGAATACGAATTATTGGATAAATTTGTGAATTCTTGAGCAAAAATTTATGGGAAATAATGTATTATGTGCTTTATTAAAAAGATTTCGGCTAATAGACTGAAGCACTTAGTTAATCGATCATTTGTTAACAAATTGATTTATAACATACTGACGCAGTCAGTTAACCAAACGTTCCAGTGCAACAATGGAAGAAGAGGCCTGGTTTTTAAGGGTTAATCAATTAAATGACCGTATGTGTTAAGATCGAATGGAAACATACGATCCTTAATTGGTTAATCGACTGTTTGGCTTTGCAGCCATAATAAATTTTTTTTTTTATATTTTATTTTGTATATATGAGACAGTTGTTATTGTCTAGAATATAAATGTTATACATGAATCCCTTGAAGATGATGAGAAGGACGTTTCATAGGTTCTCATTGTTTTATCCACACGTAGGCACAAGTAAGGGGGAAACTCAGAAGCTGGGCCAATTCATGATTTGCTCATACTTTTTGTATGACTCCCGATTATAAAGATTTGTATGTCGACCACTATTAGACAACAAGAAAAATCTTCATAAAGTTGTTCACGATTGTATTGGTAAATAAATAAAATAGGACTATTTACATAATACTTTGTATAGATGACATTTGCAAGTGGCGCTTGTGGGCAAAGAAGTTGATAGTTGATTCTTATGTAGTTTATCGTATACACATGAACGTACTTGCTCATCTGGTATTCATTGTAATGATCACATGCAAACAAGATCATTGGGCTATTGGGAGATATATAATGTACAAGTTTTATGATCCAATGATAATTTACAAATCAGTGGACATACGTTGGGAGTTCGGGTGGTTATGAACTATAAAAAAGCCCTGAAGGCTAAAGAATTATGTTGTAGGGTTTAATAAGTTCATTCGAGGAAGATTATGTAAATGGGGCGGATATTGCATAACATGGGGAGAACTAATTCAACTAAATGTTCTTCATTAAGATTGATACTAACAACTGCTTCAAATACTTTTTTATCGCTCTAGGCTCATGCATTCAAGGATTTACCTATTCAATGCAGCTTTTAATTCTAGTCAATAGAATATTCCTGAAAGATAAATATGAAGGTACGATAATTATTGCTACATATCAATATGTGAACATTTATATTTATTCTTTTGCATTTGGCATACTCAATTCCAATAATGATGAATCAATGAATTGATTCTCAAAAAAGTTGCGAAAAATAACAGGGGGATTTCTAGAATCTTGATTTTGTATCTAAACATTAGTGATATTTATCTAGATGTACACAATGGCTATTGCATGTACCATATACATTGTAATCTAAAAGACCAAGTAGTGAGTTCTTGAGATATTGTCTTTGTTTAGGAGAGTGGCAGACGTATAATTTTGAAGAGTTCAATAAATATATGTGATATATAGAGTAAATCACGGCGGCATGAGAATATTTAACCAAGATTGTGAGGGTCGAACATTAGGCACGATTACATTTGACAAAAATTTAGTACATTATGACATCAACAAACAATACAGATTTGTTGAATTTACTGTTTAAGAAAGATAAAAAATTATTAATTATTAAAATACTTGAGCAAACTTATAGAAAGTTGTAGGTATTGTTTTATAATAGATGTTCAGATTCACATATATATACAAGCCCGCTAATCTCCGACCTTGGAAGAAAAACTTTTCAAGACTCTTGATGTTGCAAAGAAAGCGTATGTGGAGCCCCTATATCAGTTTCTGCTTGACGTGAGGAGTTGGCCCCACTTATAATATGTTGCGAACTTGAATAACACCACCTGCATGTGTAGAAATTTTCAATTGGATAGTTTTTCATACACGTATGTAGATTCACCAATGTTTGTTTCTCCATTTTTAGTGCTCCACCATCAACTAGTATCGACGATTATTACTCTAATTTCAAAATTGTTTGATCCAATGTCAAGCGCAATTTGAAGTCATCACATGCTACACAGAGAAAATAATTCGCTTGAATTTTCATTTTTGGTTGATCTAATTTCGTGGTGGTATAATACTTCTCTTGAGTCCTAACTATTTAATATGTAATATCGTATTATGATTCTTCCAATTATATATGTGTTTTATTAGTACGTTAAATTTTAAATATTTTAGCTCATTTCAAGTAAAAAATTGACTCTACCTTGTCAATGATATACATGATACTCAAAATTAAGCTCTTGTTTCATTTTCAAAAAACTCAGGACCCCTTTGGTTTGAATTTCATTTTTCAGTTTTTATTTTATTTTATTTATTTATTTTGGGAGTCTGTTCTAAAATTGCTAAAACACGTTTAATTTGACATTTTGAAAAAATATTTCTCAAAGCAGAAAATTAGAACATGTTTCGTATGAAATTTTAAAAAAAATATTTTATAACATTTTATTCCATGAAATTTGATTATTTAATAAAAATAGAATAATTTATATTAATATATTATCAAGTACTATATATATTTTAAAGCTTGTGAATTTTATAATATTTTTTCTCATTACAAGAGTAAAATAAGATAAAAAATAAATTGAGTGATGTGGACCAAGAATATTTTTAAAAGTATTCATTAATTTGTTTTTTTCAGAATTTTTATATAAATAATCATTAAGAGGAACTATATTTATTTTTCTTGAAATTTTTATAATTTTATTTTTTCAGAATTTTTATCTTCGATTTTGTTTTTAGAATTTTAGTTTTGAAAATTTTAGATTTTATTTTATTTTATTTTTCTTAAAAAAATTATCAATTTTGTTTTTTGAATTTATCTTTAATGAATTTTATTTTTTTAAAAGTTTTAAATTTTTTTTGCTAGAATTTATATTAATATTTTTAAAATAATAAATTTTATTTAAATGTTTGTTTTCCATATTTTAAGTGTTTTCAAAATCTTCAATAAAAACACTCAAAATATCAAAAATATGTTTGAAGTTTTATGTTATAAATTTATTTTTGTTTTCGAAAATGTATTTTCATAAATATCAAACCGAACACATTTTCAGTATTTTACAAAATTAAAAATTGAAAACAACTTGAAAACAAGAAATTATTTAACCATACATTCTCCAAATAAAATAATTTTTCAAGTAAACTCAA